>JAOBAT010102445.1:0-15690 GCA_026413305.1 Hydrozoanthus tunicans
GGGGGGGGAGGAAACAACCCACGGCTGCAACTCAGGAACTGTTAAAGATATTGCAATGACTTTTTGGCAACGTATCGGAAGCTCGTTTATTTTTTGTAACAAAATATTTATTTTTGGGCCAAATGACGTCATAATGACGCAATAAATCATTAGATTACCACAGATAAAAATTAAACTTACCTGGCAAGTATTGCTGCACTCTGTGGATCTGAAAATTATGTGACTTTGCAAATGACATCGTTTTGACGTATTTTTTTATGTCATCTGATGGCTGTTTCGCAATTTTTCGATGTTGCAAAATAGTGATGACGTCATCTAATTATTGTACATCGATTAGCAATTCAGGAAAAAATCGAAATTACTTTCCAAAAATGAGACTAGGCGCCAGTCAACACAACTGCCAGAGAAAAATCGTTGAAACTTAAAAATTATCTTACTTTTGGTAAAACATGGCTTGAAAATGATAGTTGCCATAGCAACACAATTCAATTAATTATGTTTGAGACCAACCATCTTCTTCCCTGATAAATCTGAGGAAAAGTCGGTAAATTTGATTGCTTTAGCTGCAGTTGTCTAAAAGTTATGAGTGATTGAATTTGGTGTGGGTTGTTTCCTCCCCCCAGCCTGAATAGGGTTAAGAGCTACAAGACAGAATACCGCACTGTTTCTGAGATTAATTTTGTTTATATTCTTACCCACCATATATTCACAATTAACTGTTGTATACAGGGAAGATTATTTATTTAGTATTTTCATAACAGTAAGTAGAAGTGTCAATATTTGTCCATGTATATGCACCATACCAGCAGCAGCAATCAGGCAATGATCAATACATTAGATAGTGTTTTGCAGTTCAAAACCAGTAACCCCCACAGCACACTATGCATTAACGAATTTTGCCATGTTCTCATCTCGTTCTTCAATTCTGGTATTTTTAAGCCAGCCACAATGTTAAAAAAAATGACTACTGATATTCATAAGTGTGATTATTCACAGCCCACCAACGGTTGTTTTGAGACCTTGAGTTTTGTCTATCATCAACAACTCTAAGAGTCCAAAAGATGACATACCACATGAAAGATGTTTCTTGCAATGTATCTCAACATACCAGGAAAGGTCGGTCTCAATAGCTGTAATGGGAAAGCAGCAGGTTACTAAGTAAGAGCTAACCCCAGAAAAATTATTACCAAGTCACAAGACTAAAGTTCAACTGACAACAACAGACAATAAAATACGGTGATACAGGAAAGACTTAAAGCAACGAAAAACTAACAAATTTAAAAAGCCTTCTTTAAGTTTTCTACAACTGTTTGCTTTAAGTACACATTCTTTGGTTGGAATATCCCAACCCTCTCTCATCTGGAATCTCCCGCCCCCTTCTCATCTGAGATCTCCCATCGCTCTCTCATTTGGAAACTCCCACCCCTCACTCATCTGGAATTTCTCATCCCTCTCTCATCTGGAATCTCCCACCTCTTCCTCATCTGGAAACTCCCATCCCTCCCTCATCTGGAATTCCCCATCCCCCCTCATCTGGAATCTCCCACCCCTCTCTCTGAAATCTTCCATCCCTCATTCATCTGGAATCTCACACTCCTCCGACATTTGGAATCTCCTAACCGTCTCTCATCTGGAAACTCCAATCCCTCCCTCATCTGGAATTTCCCATCCCTCCCTCATCTGGAATCTCCCACCCCTCTCTCTGAAATCTGCCATCCCTCGTTCATCTGGAATCTCCAACTCTTCCGTTATTTGGAATCTCCCAACCGTCTCTCATCTGGAATCTTCCATCCCTACTCACACTTGGAATCTCCTAACCGTCTCTCATCTGGAGTCTTCCATCCCTACTCATATTTGGAATCTCCCAACCGTCTCTCATCTGGAATTTTCCATCCCTACTCACATTTGGAATCTCCCAACCGTCTCTCATCTGGAATCTTCCATCCCTACTCACATTTGGAATCTCCCAACCGTCTCTCATCTGGAGTCTTCCATCCCTACTCACATTTGGAATCTCCCAACTGTCTCTCATCTGGAGTCTTCCATCCCTACTCACATTTGGAATCTCCTAACCGTCTCTCATCTGGAAACTCCAATCCCTCTCTCATCTGGATTCTCCCACCTCTTTCTCATCTGGAAACTCCAATCCCTCCCTCATCTGGAATTTCCCATGCCTCTCTCATTTGGAATCTCCCACCCTCTTTCATTTTGGATCTCCCAAAAGTCTCTCATTTGAAAATTCCCATCCCTCTCTCACCCGAATCTCCAACCCCTCTCTCATTTTGGATCTCCCAACAGTCTCTCATCTGAAAACTCCCATCCCTCTCTCATCTCGAATCTCCCACCCCTCTCACACTTTTGATCTCCCAACAGTCTCTCATCTGGAAACTCCCAACCCTCTTTCATCTGAAATCTCCCATCCCTCTCTCATCTGGAATCTCCCACCCATCTCTCATCTGGAATCCCACCCCTTTAAGATCTGGAATCTCAAACTCCTCTCTCATCTGGTATCTCCAGTCCATTTCCTCACACTTCTGTAATAATCTACCCTTTTTAGACTTCTCCTTCACTTTCCTTTGGACCAATCCTTTGTGAAATATGACCTTTCTCAGTATGAACTTAGAAGCTTTAAATGAAGTTATTAGTTTATATTGTCTGAGAGTTGAATATACAATTCTGGATGTTTTGAGCTCAAAAAGAGTCGTTCTTTATTTTCACTCGATTCAACACAACCAAGACTCCTGCGGGTTTCAACTCAGGAAACTTTAGACTGTTAATACTAAGTAATAAGACTTGTAATTCTTTAAAATAATCCTTTTACGTAAAATCTGTGAAACTTGGAATTTGATCAAAGAATGGAAAATATTAACCCTCTTATGCATCCCAATGATCGTTTTTTTTTCGCTTTTTACTCTTCCATGATGCAATAAGTCCAGGAAAAAAGCCGCAAGATTCAAAATATAACCAGTGGAACAATCATTTTGTCTTTAAGAGAAACAGACACTTTAGACCTAAACAAAGTACTTGTGTAATGAATAATCTGTTAAAACTACTGAAACAAACCTCTTGAATATTTGACGGCCAGTTTCTGTACATCTGGTCCTTTTCCAAGTCATTTACGTACTGTTAAGAATGGGAAAATCATTACAAACTTAACCATAACTTTCCATGTTTACCCGCAAACCCCCCCCCCCCCCCCCTTCTACCATTGTAAGCTTATTGTTTTTTGATCAATTTAAAAAGTTGATAGCTTTAAACCGTTGCAAAACCTTGTTTTCAAGCTGGCTTTTCCAGCAAAATCACTTTGTCAACTCAAATTGTTGTACTGTACAATCATAAGTTTGTCATAGACACAGAAAGCCTGTTGGGAAATCGTTGAAATAGCTGTTACCCAACAAACCGTCCTTCTTTAATCCGGTTAACAAGCTTAAAAAAGGTTAGGAAAAAAAGCATTTTGAAATAAAACAAAATATTGTTGTAAATAAGCTACGTGCTACCAGGCCTGATTTCAACTGTGGTGCACTAGAAACATTATTAGTCATGGCAGGTAAAGCTTCATGTGGATGAAAAGAAAAATTCTCCTAATCTATTACAGCCCATAAAAAGTTTGTTTTTAAGTTGGGAGAGGTTTGAGACTTTTGTTTGGAGCTGAAAGGGTTAACCAACTGAAAAAAATGCCTTTTGTTGTAACAATTGAGAATGTACAAAGCATTAACAGTACAACTTTGGCCTACCAGAACTCCATCACTCCGTATGTCCAAAATCAACTCATCATTCTCAGACTGGGCAGCCATTGAAGCTAAACCCGTCAAGCTCTCCCCCTGAAATGATAAAAATACTGGATATTACTCTTATGAATCTGTCGACAATCTACTAAAATATGTTCCAAATTACAAGACATGAAATATAATTATGTTTATATAAATTATGCATGTGTTATTTCTTCTCTCACTTATAACTAGGGGATCCTGGGTATAATTTTAACTAGTTTTCAAAGACTAAACCTGGTTTCACAACACTGTTGCCAAACAGATCTCACAAGCCCTTGTAGCTTTCTTTAACGAATGTCCTGATATTAATGAGATTTATTATAATATAGTAGAAACTGCACTAGTATAATTAACATTTAATTTTGAAGATACCTGCATGAATAGGAATTTTCCCTTTTTATCTAGTTCAAGATGTGATGTATATAAACTAAACACATAATAAAATTTCTAACCTTTATTCCTAGAGATGCCAGTCGATCCATAACCTGACCTTCATCACGAAGTATTTGTAACAAGCTATCATAATGTGAAAATGCATGTTACAATTTAAAAAGTTGTCAATTTCATGATTGTTCAAAGTTTGACAGGGTTATTTATTCATTGACATGTATACACTCAAAAGAAATAACCTGTCTTAACACACATGGTTGTAGACACATGTACTTTATCATGCTTCATTTCTATTGATTCTTTAGTAGCTTGGTTTGGATGGATATCCCATTTGCAACTCTTTGTACAAAAGTGCCCAAGCAATAAAAGGGGTTGATTATTTTGCACTAACTTCCTCTCTGTGCTCTACTTTTACAAACTGTCTACTTAACAGCATGGAACAAACTTATCCTTAGGATGATCTGGTACAACTGAAAACCTAGACATAAAGCTTGTTACTAACTGAAAAACAATTTACAGCTTTAAACATTACATTTTTAAAAACCAGTAACATTTTGAGCTGAAAAATTATTTTGTATTAATTGAAGTTTTTGTATATTACCCTTACTATTATTATCTTTAATATAAAGTATAGTAAGTATTAAACCAATGACCAATATTAATGCCAAATATGTTAAAAGAGGAAACCATCATCATCACTGGAACAAAGTTGAAGCACTTACTCAAATGGGTTAAGATCCTCAACATTGTGAAGAATACCATTGATTGAAAGAGCACTGTCTCCTGGTTCAATATTCATTGATGAAAAGACCTGTGCACAATTAAACACCACTATGGTTACTTTGCTGGAGCAACTGAAAACCATAAGCACATCTACAAATATATAGCAGCTGTAAAATTTCTGTATCTCAAAATAACCTCTACAGTAAAAGTTAAGACACAAACTTTCATGACTTTCACACCTTCTGATTTTCCAGTATTTCCTTTCTCATGTCTTCATTAACATTTGTCTTCACAAGAGACCTGCAAAAAACATGATCAGCTTAACACCATTTAACACAAGTGAAACTTGTTGATTTGGCAGGTTGTACTGCAGTGTTCATTAGCAATCTTGGTTCAGAAAGGAGTAAGATTAGTGATCATTTACTTTTCAGAAGCCACAAAAAATTGCATTGCAGTTATCAAGTGAATAACAGTACAAGTGTATTTCTATTTCTTAACTTATTTTATGTACTTACTTGATTTAATTTGCTTATTTTCTATCACTCCATCTGCCTAGACTAGCACAGTTATGCTATTTGCAGATGGAGCCCACAAATTATTGTATAATTTATAACTTGTAACAATAAAATAAAGTGAAGTGAAATAAAGTGAAGTGAATGTAAAATGATCCTTTCACAGTCCAACTTAGGCAAGTATCTCCTTATAATTCTGCCAATGTTTTTAATTGCAAAGGAGCAGACTTGCAGACGTAATTCACATGTTTGCCTAGATCCAGATTTGTCAATGGTCATACCAAGGTCCCTCACAGTTTGAATAGGAATGATGGTTGCTTATTTAAATCTTCTCAATCTTCTCAGAGTTTAATACAGGAAGAGATGTGAATAACTTTTGGACAACTGTTCGTATTGCAGTTGAGACCATTAGAGACACACCAAGTCAAAATATTCTTTTAAAAGAGCTCAATTGAAGACATATTGTGATTGCATTTCGTATGGTTTAGGGTTATCTATAGTTATGTATTATTGGACCAGGTATATATCATGCACCTTAGCCCATGGGCAGCAAAGGCCTCCTCTAGTGGTGCAAAGAAAAGGAAAATAGCAACAGACCAAGGACTGACCCTTATGTCACCCTATGTAGTAAACAGGCAGTTCATATGATTAAGTGTTCTTAATGATTAAATATTGATTAAGTCTGTTGAGTTATGACTCAATCCACGTAACCCATAGTAATCGCGTCTTGCTACTCCATCGTCAATCGTGTTGAAGGCAAATGACAGGTCAAAGAGAACAAGTAGTACTTCCTGGTGTTGATTCCAAGACAGCTTTTTGGAAGATGCGTACTGGAGATGCCTTGCGGCTACGGTGGAGCTTATACATTGACTGGAATTTGGGAAGGAGACTGTAATCTATGAGGTAGTTCATTGCTTGGGTGGTGGCGACATGCTCAATAGTTTTGACAAGAATGCAACATTGGTGATAGGTCGGTAGCCAGAGTATTGTTCATTATCATGTTTCAATTATTTCAACTAATGTTTAAAAGGCTGCTAGCTTCTGAGATCTACATTATTCATTTTTCAAGTATATTATGTAAACCTTTACAATTGAGGCAGTAGTCAGTCTCATTAATTGCAGGCACATAAACTTTCCTCCCACTTAAGATTGCTTCAACTTGGTGCCACTATTAGGAAGGTAGCTGACACAAGGTTGTAATTCCATGACTTTAATTTTTCCATGGTTTTTCTCTATTTTCCATGACCTGACATTGTTATTTATTCCCTCAATACATCAAAAGTAGTTTCATTTTTATTTTTTCCTAGCATAATTCAAGCCAAACAAAGTGAAGAAAAGGGTGTTTATTTTGAGACAAAGTAGCACTACCAAGTTCAACTCTGGGAATTAAAAAGATTTAGCTCTTACATGATTTTACCACATCTCCATGAGATTATCTCTGCAGTGAAATCATTTATTTTATATATATCAGCAAAAAGGGATGTAATGTTGTGCAAATAATTTTATAATAATGCGATGGTTATATTTTTCTACACATTGTTACCAATCTATATTCTGCCAATTTTCCATTACTTTCCATGATCCTAATCAAAATTTCATGCCTATCCAGGCCTGGAAAATGAAACTATAAAATTTCATGACTTTCCAGGTACTTTTCCATGATCCGCACGAACTCTGTTTAATGTGAAACTCATGCAAGAGTGGATGTTGGGGACCCATAGTTGTAATGCAGAGCACATTATTAGCAACAAAACAAGTTGCCCATTCTCGTTTACTTACAACCCTCCTTTTAAAAAGTAGTAAGGCCACTATTTATCTTTAGCCACTTTATCTCAAGGTAGTCAGGTCAGTTCTTGCAGTTGTCTCTAGCTTTAGAATTGAATAGATAATTAAGTCTTAAATAGGCAAACATAAGATGAATTGATCAAAATACTTAAATTAGATTTTTCACTCTCAAGTTTTAACTCTTTCCTAGTTTTTAAGCCATCTATAAAGTTGTTTTAGACATAGCGTACTTTGTCTGGGTTGGTAAGTTTTGGCTCAGGTCTCTCAATACTCGCAAAGCCCTTTGTGGCTCTGAAGACATTACTCTCTGTGCAGCTTGAAAACTCAAATCTGAAACAAAAACACATTGAGGACATTTAAGAATTGAAAACAATTTAAAAGCAAAGTATTTAAACTTTGCAAAGGAATCTGCATTTATCTGCAATAATACAGAACAACAAGCTAAAATAATTAGTACAATAATTACAATTGATACTGAAGATGGTGATGAACAAGATGTGTAACAAGATGATGCAAAACGCTTTAAAAGCTAAAGAAATTGACAAAGTAAATTTTTGCCTCGCAGCACAATCTAGATCTAGATCTGGTTTCACATTTGGCCAAAAGCCTTTCAACTGTCTATATCCAGTCCTCCTCAGTGGCACAATGAAAACATTCCAGTGGCTCCACAACACATTAACATGCAGATATATAGATGCATCAGTAATGCCTTAACAGTTTTTAAACAATAATAATTAATATTATCTGTACAAAACTTTGGAATAAAATTATTAATACTAATTAAATGCTAATCCTATCATTATGTAATGCAAGAAAAGTCACCTTGAATTTGCCAAACTTTCAAAGAAGCAATTTCCCTTGAACTTTCCTTTAGATGGATTTTAAACTGCTGCAATTCTTCTCTCAGTTCAGGATGAAGCTTTCTGAGAAACAGAAAATGATTTGGAAAGGTTTGTAGTTAGGCACTGACATACCAGTAATTATCATTGGATAGTGAACAATGCAAAACTACCACATTAATTTTTCTACAATCTTACAAAGTTAGCCAGCTTTCAGACCCCAAACTGGTTTCTGTTTCCCATGATAAAAAAAATACTACCAAAAGGCCTCAACAACAAAGCACTGTAACAGAAAATAATTAATCTAATAATAACTTATGTACTAAAAATGTTTTACTCAATACTACAGAATATTCAATAAACCTAATGGTGACTTGTAAAAAACAAATCCTGTAACTTGTGATTATTTTACATACCTTAACTTTCCAAAAAGGAAACCTTCAACTTCTTCTTCATCCTCCTCAGATTTCTTAATGTTTCCTCCAGCTGTGTCACCCTTGACTTTGCTGTCGTCAACAGCTTTGTACTCAGTGCTTTTGACAGCCAACTCTACACCATATCCCGAGAGACGCACTTTCTTATCCTGTCTTGACTGTTTACAAAGATAAAAACAAATTGTAAGTTCTGAGTCCAAATAAAAGAAAAGCTAAATGGTAGATCCTTCTTGAGTCTAAGTGGCTCTTAGGACTGAAACTTATCTCTGGTTTTAATGTTTAGCAGATGAGAGTCTTTGACTCCCCCTGGGCACAACACTAATCTATCGCAGGTTAGCCCCCAGCAGAACTGGTACTCATTTATACGGCTGAGTCGGCTGGAACAAAGTCAGATAAAGTATCTTGTTCAAGGAAACAAATGAAACATCAAACATTATCACATATTTGACATAAATATAAAATTCCTATACAAAACTCCATAAGGTTTGCTTTCTCAAAATTAATGTTGATTGGTTGAAGTTTGAACAGCATTGAAGAAATGAATATAGGTTGTCAAAAAGCTAACAAATTTATTTAAATGGTAGCAGTGATCACATTTTTTGCAAGTGTGGAAAATATACATGTACATACGACAGTAGGAGAAAAGCCAGAAAATCAATTAATTGTTTTGTCAGACGGACTCATTAAAATGCGGAAATTACCACATGCCCAGCCATCTAATATAGAAAGGGAAGCCTGATTCATAATCATGATTCTGATTTCCAATACTGCAATTGTCAAAACTGGTCATAAATAAATGTCAGCCTAAAAACCTGTGTAGTTGTAGGTGCTTCTGTGGCGAGTTTCTTTTTCCAGGGTGGGGAATCAACTTGTGCCGTACAAGAGCCAAAAAAGCAACAACACAAGCAGAATACACACAATCCCACAAGGAAGTGAAGTGGAGTGTGAAGAAGGATAAGAGAAAATACATCGAGAGTTTGGCAGAAGAAGCTGAACAAGCAGCCTACCAAGAGACATGAAGGAGCTCTACCTAAAAACCAAGAAGCTGGCAGGCAAGTACAGCAGACCACAATGGCCTGTCAAGGACAAATAAAGAGTTGACCATCATGGATACCAAACAACAGCTTGAAAGGTGGGCAGAACACTTTGAGGAACTTCTTAACAGACCAGCTCAGGGGAACCCTCAACTCATAACAGAAGCAGACACTCATATTGAGATACGCTGCAGCCCGCCAGTGAAAGATGAGATCATCCACGCCATCAAGATGATGAAGAATCATAAGGCAGCCGGCCCAGATGGAATACCAGCAGAAGCCCTCAAGGCTGACATAGAGACCACAGCCAACATGCAACTGCCACTCTTTGAAAAGATCTGGGAACAGGAAGAAGTGCCAACAGACTGGAAGGACGGACATATTATCAAGATACCCAGGAAAGGAGACCTCGGCAACTGCAAGAATTACAGAGGCATCACTCTTCTATCAGTGCCAGGAAAAGTGTTCAACAGGATCCTGCTGGAGAGGATGAGGGACCCAGCAGGCGTCAGGCTCCGGGACCACCAGGTGGGCTTCAGACGAAATAGATCTCGCAACAACCAGATCGCCATGCATCATAGTTGAGCAATCCCTGGAATGGAATTCCTCGTTGTATGTCAACTTCGTGGACTTTCTCAAGGCTTTTGACAGCCTACACAGTGACACCCTGTGGCAACTTCTTCGATATTATGGAATCCCAGCTAAACTGACACAAAACATCAGGAAGTCATACGAAGGAATGGCCTGTCAGGTCATTCACGGAGGCCAGTTGACACATGGCTTCGACGTCAAGACCGGTGTACGTTAAGGATGCCTTTTGTCACCGTTCCTGTTTCTTCAGATGCAGAATAAGACCTCAAACTTTGCCTCACATGCCTCCCAAGTTGGTCTCCATATCCACCCTCACAAGACCAAGGTTCTGAAGATCAAAGCCTCCAGCAACGAGGCAATAAAAATTGGTGACAACAATTTGGAGGAGATCGAGACATTCACTTATCTGGGGAGTGTGATCAACTGGCAGGGGGAACAGATGCAGATGTTAAGACCTGCATCAGACAGGCAAGGGCATCTTTCATAGCTCTCAAGAACATCTGGCGATCCCAAGTGTGGCGAACAACAATGACCACCACTAGGAAAGTACAAACATTTGTAAATTTCTGCCTACGCAGAATCCTGAAGATTCACTGGCCAGCCACCATCAGCAACACCAATCTCTGGCAGAGAATAAATCAGGTGCCAGTCAAAGATGAAATCAGAAGAAGAAGATGGCGATGGATTGGGCACACCCTGAGAAAACCATCAAATAACATTACCCACCAGGCTCTGACCTGGGGAAAAGGAAAAGAGGAAGACCAAAGAACTCTTCGAGAAGAGACTTGGAGGCAGATACCAAGCAGACCGGCTGCTCCTGGAGGGAGCTCGACCAGATTGCCCGGGAGAGAGGACGATAGCAGGCAGTAGTAGATGGCCTATGCCCTACCAGGGGCTCAAAGGCCTAAGTAAGTAAAATAAAACTCTGGGAAACACGGCAGGGGAATGAGTAAGGGATGGTTTGCTTCCTTCTCATCCATCTGTAACTCTGCCAAAGTGCACAAGTAAGTTTATTTTGCTTGCAAGGTCGCGGGGATTTGTGTAAATTTCAGTGAAGGCAAATTGGTTTGAAGACAAAATGCCATTGAAGGGAACCTCCATGAGAACTTAGCATGGAACATTAACATGAATTCGAATCAAACAATGTGCAACATGCTACACCCTGAGCTGGAGCTACAGTGAACTCAAAACCTTTCACAGTAATACATTCTACAAAGTGGAAAATTTTGGAGTAGCCTAGTGTACACAACAACAGGAACAGTTGTAATAATTTGTGAGTGAATTTTCAAGTCATCACAAACATGTAACACTGTATGAAAAAAATAAAAGGCTTTAAAATTCTATGATGAGAGATTCAACAAGACTACAACAGGATTGTAACTAGTCTTAACCTTTTTCCTCTAAAACAATTCATACCTTGACATAATGTCTGAGAATATAGTGGACTTTCCCTTTATTGGCAAGCTTGACAAGCAGTTGATGAAAGCCATAAAACTCTGAAGTACCAATCTCTCCATAAAGAACAACAGTTACTGGGTTGTCTTCAGAGTTCAGGTAGTGGTGCTCAGACTCAATATTCACTTGAGATGAAACCCTAATGGGCAAATATTAAAGGGGAAAAAAGTCAACAACAAAAGTGTCTAACCCTTGCAGCTCTAGCTGTTGAAATGATGCTGAAATACTGGTACAGCACCAGCCTTGTTTCTAAATTTGGGTTTGAAAACTTATAAACCATGCATCCTTCTCAGATTGAAAATAACACAAACAGATGTGGCTTCATAGCTCAGTTTGCCTGCGTACCAAGTGTTTCCCTTGAGTTTTGGTGAGATTTTCTCTTTTGACCGCGCAAAAATTGGATGAGAGAAAAAAAGGTAAGAGGGGTGGGAGAGGGGGGATGAAGGAACGCTTGCAGACATGCTTTTGAAGTTTGGAAACTGGGGCTAGTGATTGGTGCAGCTGTGGTCCGACTAATTACCAATGCCAATCAAAGCAAATTTGAAAAGTCTCAAGCTGTTGGAAAGAAAAAGAAAGAAAAGGCAAATGCCCAAAAAGAATTTTTAACAGTTAAAGTACTAGCTTCAAAGCAATTCCAATTTGAGAGAATACAAAATCATACAAAGTGATTTAAGCTTAGATTTAAATTGAGCACAAAGAAAGGGGCTAAAATTGCTGAAATAAGAACATACCAAAGAATCATACAGAAAGAACAAGAAAAAACATCAGTTAAACCTCAAAGAAAATAATAAAACTGAAGGAACTTTAAAGTAAAACCTAAACCCACAGTGAAGTATCATCGACCGAGCGCCAGACACCAGATTCTACTATTAATATCAAATTATATGTTTCTCAGATGAAATTTTGCAAAGTAAGCACACTAAGTTTGTTTTCATCCTGCGTGTGTGCCACATTGGTTTCCAAACTTACTTCAAAGGCATGTCTGCAAGGGTTTCCTTCTACCCCTTCCCTTTTTCTCTTGCCCCAATTTTCGCACGGCCAAATAAGAAAATCTCGCTAAAACTCAACGGAAGTGCTTGCTACAACTATAGCTCAGTTGGTTAGAGCACTGCACATCACATCGCAGAGGTCATGGGTTTAAATCTTTTGCAATCGCTTGAATTGCAATACAACAGCTAAGATTATATCCTAATGTCACTACATGTGTGGGTGGTACAAATCATTATAATTATTGTCAGTACTAGTTTAGAGGCTGAATCTACCCACTATAATTAACCTGCTCCCTATAGGATGTGGCTTCATAGCTCAGTAGCTGATGAAAGCCTTGCACTGGTATCATGGTTCAAATCTTATTGAAGCCTGAAATTTTTGGGCTTCTCTTTTGTCATTGCTTATAACCAAGGTACACAAATGTAACAATATAACTATTGTGGTTGTTAATGTTTTGAGCTTTTTTCCACTTCAAAAACCACCCGACTGGTATCATCAAGCTAGAATGGCGGGTAAAAGCAATTTCTGATAGAAACAAGAAGTGAGAGACTAATTCATGCTGATCCAGATGCTGAGTTTAGTAGTTAATATATCAAAACATGGCAGATCATGAATCAAGTTGTCCCTCTGGCCTTTCTGTGGTTGGTCCCCACACCTAAGGCAATTCAGGAGAGATTTTACTTCTAAAGGATCCAATGGCTGTCAGAATTTGCCAATAGGTCAAAGTGGCTTGGCACCTAAAAAAAGAAATTGAGTGGGCAGACCTCCAGGCCATCTTTATGGTTGAATTACACAGATTTTCATTCAGTCATGAAACAATGGAATCACAAAATTTGCCCTAACAAAAAGGCTGCAGACAGCAAACAGAAAGAGAAACTGGGATTGTTGTCAACCATTGCTAAGTACTCTTATTAAGGTTTTCCAAGACATGATTTATTGTTTTATGTAAAAGTTTTTTCATTATAAATAATTGAAGAAAAAGTCAGTTCTTTGGTGTTGTTCTGGAATGTGGAAAAGAGGCATTTTGGGTCGGTTACATGTGGTGTTTTAAATGCAGAAACTTGAGAAAGTGACCACCTGACATAATTACTGGTTCTCTGACCCTGCCAGATTTATAAAATTTTAGGGCATGTCTGTAATTTTTAAGAATTTAATTGTTCCCAGAAGAACAATATTATTGATGCAGTCATGGTGGGGTTAAAAGGAACAACTAGTATGTAATCAAATATCTACTGTGTACAAATTTGAAGTACCTACACATTATTTGATGATTCTACTAATCTAACTGCTTCCTTGATATCACATATCAACTTGTCACCTATCACAACAAATGCTTTACAGTCTGGTAGAGAAAGCTCTTCAGCAACCTGTAAAACAAAAAGGTGTTGCTGTATTTGACTTACTTTTACTTTAAGTGCCCATCCACCAGGTGCAATTATTTTTTGCAAAGGTTTGTGGATGGGTGCTTATTGAAATTTCCATAGAAATACCTTCCCAAATCTTAGTGCAATGATACAATAACAATATCTGAATTCTCTAAAAAATTAATTTAAATGAAACACAAATGAACCCTTTCTGAGTCATGATTGCTGTTCAATGAGCATTCAAAACAACCAGCCAAGTGGTGAAGTTTCAAGAACCACAAAGGTCACAACGCTTTCTGAAATAAAGTTCTGCATGACGCATGAGACCTGTTATGTCATCTTGTTGGTCTTTTGGAGGGAACACTTTTAGCGGGAAAAATTCAAAATTCTACACGCTGTATCTTGGCGTACTTTCATTGTAAGTTTCTCAAACTTGGCAAACCAATGTTTTTTATAGTATTCTTTTTGAAAATTGAAAAACTGATTTCGTGTCATGCTCCTTAAAAAACTTACAGTCGTTCTGGTGTATCAAAAAACCATTAGAAACTAATATTATCATCAACATAATTCTAAAGGAAGTGACAAAGTATTGTGCATCTTTTCCCCACCTTTTCATTTACAACTCACCTTCATAAATAGTTCAACTCGTGGTGAGTAAAACCTCACAGACAATGAAAACTTTAATAAATTCAAAGTCACTGGTGACAAGATTTCCCTTGCATTCTTTAGGATGAAATTATATTTATCTGAAAAAAGAAAAACAAGTATCAGTAAATCAAACATTAACTTAGCTCAGAAGCTTTAACTAACTTCCAATTATAATGCTTCCCCTAAACAATTATTACTGTATAAGTCCTATGCAACTATGGTAAAAAAAAAACTACCACACCTTTTTATCTCTTCCAAATTAAAAAAAAAATTAAAGTAAAAAAATCTTGTGATCATTTTGTTCTTTCAAGTGTCAATGCAGTTTTCTCATTCAATGCTAATAGTTAACTAGTAGTTCTTAAAAAGAACAAAAAGCTGTCTGATGATTGAGACTTCGGTTAAGTATTACATTGTTTGAAAGAGTGTGTAAATACATGGTGTGAATTCGACACTGATTGTGTCTTGGAGCTGAAAGTGACGCCTTGGTTGCAATTTTAATAAAGAAGAAAAAGCCATAAAGGCACATTGCCTTCCTCTCAAAAGCTCGTTGTTCAAAGCTTTCAGATCCTTGATTAATGCTTCCTTGCTGTGAATTTTATGCAATATTCATACATGATTTAAACTTTCTCTTTAAAAATACTCAGGCCAATTGCACACACTTCAACTTTGTTCGACAAATGGAATATTAAACATGTGCTCATGCTGCTTCAAGCTGATTGGTGAGATGAAACAACAAACAAACTTTTAGAAGAAGCTGATTGCCTGGAAGAGTTGAACCAGCCATTTATGAAACACCAGAAATATTGGAAGCAAAAAGCATTGAGTTTTTTACCCTGATTGGCTTCAAGAGGCTGAACCAACCATATATCCATGGAAAATAGATGGAAAACTGGAAATATAGTTTTTCTGCTGGAATAGAGACTGCTGCTGTCATTATCGCTCAGGCAACAATTAGTTTGTGTGGGATCAATCTTGTTGTGGTTTGAGGTAGTAAAAAAGATTGAAAAAGGATGACTTTTGCTCCATATTTTAATATTAATTAACTTCTTGCATTTGAGAGTTGTGTACATCCTTATTTAATTTCTTTCAATGACAACAAAAAACGATCAATAAGGGACTGGTCATTATTTATCGCTAGGGGGGGGGGCTGGTGCA
>JAOBAT010102456.1:0-15689 GCA_026413305.1 Hydrozoanthus tunicans
TGTCACGATGTAAAGATGATTTTGAGCCCAAAGTGCTTATGACCTGCGGCAGTATTGCTTGCCATGTGTGGGGTGGCTCCGTTAAACAGCTGGGGGTCACCACATGCTTTTTCACTGAAGTGCAAATAGCAGAATGTCGAATGTTTTTAATGTTGGAAGTATTCATCAAGGTATAAGTTTTTCATCGTTACTGCGTGATAAGCTTCTAGTAATGCAATTGCGCTCCTAACAGGTGATAGAGACTCCTTGAAGAAGAAGAAAGAATGTTCTTAAATGCTTTGAACAATCAAGTTATACCTGATTCGGAGAAGATTTCGCTTAATTATCTACCCAATAACGTTCCGCTGGATGCGAAGTCTGCCCTCGAATCAAACGGTTCACGAATTTCAAATTCTGATCCACAGTAGGATTTAAAAAAAATACTTTGCCAATAAGAGTTCTTATGTTCCATTTTGAAACATGTAAAGGCTTCAGGGAAGATGGTTTTTAACCGAAAACGGTCGGAAACTTTTTAAAAATTTCATCTCGCCTTTTTTACATTTTAATACCTTTTAGTTGCGTTTTATATCTAACTATGTTACAATTTATTACCAAATTAGATAATCTAAAGTATTCAAACTGCTGTTCTCAGTCACACGCGGTAGAAGAGCAATAAAAAAGACAACTATTTTTTTTGCTGATTTTTATGATTAAAATCCAAGTTTATGTTTTCCTTTCAGAAACTATTCCAGCAAAGAAACTACATAAAACGCGGTCATAACTAAAAGCTGCTCGCAGCACTCCCCTATTGATAAAAACCGCTAGTTCATATCCCATATTGTACTTGCTCGATCGCTTTCTTATCATCAGTAACTTAGAATATGAATGAACATTACCTCACTGAAAACAAAGATTTTAAATTTATAGCTGTAACTCGGGAGATGACTTGCCGATGCTCTAAAATTTCTTTCAGAAAAGTTTTTGTTGCCAATTTTTCTTTAGTATCGAAGTTTGATGATTAACTCGAGTTCATAGTCCTAAAAAGTTACAAAAAAGTATCTCTTTCACCGAACCACTTGTAGGTTTTACTAGCTACCCTTTGGGTGCAATTGTCCGTCTTAATAGGCGTTCACACGTTCTGATAAGAGTGACGGGAACCTTTTACCGACTCCTGATACTGATACGAGTTTCCTCTCTGTTTAAGGAAAATGTCTTCTTCTCGAAGCACGCTTGGGCCGCCAAGGAAAGTGTCTCTGTTACGGTCTTCTCTATTTTGTTCCACAAACATTGATTTTTTTGCTGGAGTTTGCAGAGTTATTGCAAATGCCTCATTTACGGTGCTTTGCTCCTTTTCACCACCCTGCAAGAATCACATAGATTAGGGCTTAAAGCAGAACAGAAAAACTGAGGCGGATATTGAGAAATAAAATTTCTACTGAAAATCGTAACAACAACAAATACTAATAATACCGTTAATTTCGTAGATACTGATAGAACACAGGCATTTTTCCTTTTACTAGAAAATCAAATCGTACGCAATGAAGATACTGTTTTTTGTTTAACGTGTGAGAGGTTATTAGTGCTGCCATGGTTACTAACATGACTAGCCAATTGCGAGAGAGCTAATCTTCTAGCTCAGACGCGCGGCCCGTTCTTCTAAATAATGTTCTGTTTTATGTAGTTACTTCACAAGTACCATCAATTAAACAAAACTTAACATGGCCGCTTGCTCACTCGTGAGAGATATTCGTGTACCCGTGCGGCCATATAACATCCCCTATGTTGTTGGACTGGAACAGGCCACTTGACTTTGAGTATACAAAAACTTTCATGCTGGTTAAAAAAATTATTTTTTAGCAAACAAACAAACAGTTTTTGTCGATTATCTTTCAAACGGTTGCTTTTTGGTAAAAGAAACATGTCCCAAGCATAAATCTTTTAGATGTCATGTGGCAGCCGATCAACTCTCTTGGGCTTCCTGTGTACTACTGCTTTTAACAATTTAACCCTGCAGTTGATAAGATATGGGGACGGCAACGCGGACGACGACGGCAGAAAACACTGTTGAACTGCACGTTGAAATGCACCGTGCTGGCTTGGAAAATGCAACATGATGAGCTCCATGCATCCATCCATCCATGCATCCATGTATCCATCCTTTCATCCATCCATACATCCATCCATCCATGCATCCATGCATCCATGCATCCATGCATCCATGCATCCATGCATCCATGCATGCACCTATCCATCCATCCATCTAATATTCCATCCACCCATCCACCCACCCACCCATCCAACCATCCATCCATCCACCCATCCTTCCATCCATCCATCCATCCATCCAAACCATCCATCTACCCATCCACCCATCAACCCACCCACCCACTCATCCAACCATCCATCCATCCATCCAGCCACCCATCCATCCAACCATCCTACCTATCTACCTACGTACCTACCTACCCACCTACATGCCTGTTTGTCTATCTGTCTGTCTATCAAGTTACACAACCAAACACAAATCCTCCAGAAAGCGACAATTACTGAAAAACTAGAACTACGATCGCATTCATAGAGTTATTAGTGCTCTGCCCTTCCTCACACGTCACTTTTGTGGATTCTGACATAGTCCTTTGGCTGCTCGGTAAAAACCGATAAAAAGTTTTTAAAAAATCCACAAAGAAATACATGTTTTTTTATTTTCGAGAAACTAGGTATTAAGTTTTATAGGTTAATCTACCATTCTCACAATGCGTAACTCGGACAAAAGAGAAAGCAAATTATCCATTCATGATCGAAAACGTCAAGCAAGAAGCTTAAGCTTCTAAGGTGGGAACTTGGTGAGAACGGGACGGCGCAGCATACAACTGCAACTACTCTGTCCAATTCTTTACTTCAACCAATCAATAACTTATTGACTTTTTGGTATCATTACTATGTATATTATATAGAATACAAAAATACAATGAAAAGACGCATTGGAACCGAGCTAACTAAAAATACCTGAACGTTGCCGAGAAAATCCCCAATCGCATTCACCAGCTCGGTAAAGGGCGGTCGCATGGTTGGATCGACCTGCCAACAATCCCTCATTATTGTGTAGCTGAAAAAACACACGAGTATAAAAAAGGTGTTAAAACTATCTTAGTTCAAACCCCTCCCCAGACTTCCCGCCAGCTATCCGGACGGACACATAGTGTTTTTAGTACATTATACCACAATAAATAGTTGATTAGTTGCTCCTAAAAAACGCATGGTGAGATTCTGCAAACCTCAAGTTTGACACGCACAGTGTTTTTAGTACAAGGAAGGGTTTTACAAACTGCTACCTTCCTCGAGTTTCTTTCAGCGGTGTAAGGTTCGCAATGCATTGCGGTATAATGTACAGCCGTCATCATTCACAGAATGGTCGACTGGATATTTTCGCTAAGTATCACAGTTCGTATTTTCAATCAGAAATTATAGTCAAAAACTGACACTTCCTTGATATAATCACTTCCAAGGAAATCCACAATTATAATAACGATGCATTTGTTATCATTTCAAATTAATTTCTCTTTTCTTAGTATATGTTAATAACGAGAGAAGATAATAGTAATTGTGCAAGTACAAAGTTGTAAAACACTCACACTTCAAACGGACAGTAAGGTGGTTGCTCCATTCTCTTGCCGTCATGTAAGAATTGTACGACTTCGTTTATTGTTGATAGGGTGGGGTACGGCTCGCCCCCTGCAAGGAATATTCCAAATTCTATTTTTATGCACAATAGGTCGTACAAATCACACAAAAAGTTAACCCAATAACCAAAAGTTGTCCCAGATCTTGAGAGCTAAAGCAAATTTTTTTCTCGACCAAAGTGGCTCGTGAGGTTGGCGCGTATCTCCGGTTTCAGTAATGTTAAGCGGATGAGACCATCGAATCCCATGGGCAGGATATTTATCCAATGTAGGTTAGTCCCCAGTAGAAGCTAATACTCAATTATACAGTGGATAAAATGTCTTAGTCACGATCACAACTTAGTGGACTGACTTTAGCTAAAACTCGATTCTAGGGTAACGAGTCGAACTGCGCCACCGACGACAGAAGTTGTGAGACTTGACAAAAAATTCAGCACATTTTTGTAGATAGGGTGCCCTATTAAGTGTTATACAGTGCAAGATGAAGGTAATCTCTTGGTTTTTTGTTTTGTTCAGTTTTCTTGGTCAGTCAATTATTTGTTAGATCGTATTTTCTACTTTTGAGTGACATTACTCAACCTACTACTCACCGAGTGTAAAAAGTTCCCACAAAAACACTCCGAATGACCACCTAAGGAATAAAAGGTACTATCAATACAATAACAGTTTTCATCTTCATCACATTCACAATCGTCACTACCAGAAGCATCACCACTGGTCTTACCACCACTGCTATAACGATCGATCACCACCACCATTGCCATCGCCACCGGCTAACTTTCCCATCACTACCAACTCCACCACCTTCCACACTACCACGACCATCACCACCATCTCGCCACATTCACCGCCATCAAAACCGTCACTCATAACTATCACCACCATTAAAACTACCGCTAACATCACCAGCTTTATTGCCGTCACCAACATTTTAATCACCATGGCCACCACCATAACCACTTGTTACAATAAGCACCACAACCATTCATACCATCACCAACTAGATTGGCACCATTATTACCATTACCACCACTGCCACCATAACCACTACTATGACCATCACTATTACCTTAACTCTCACCGCCACCTCATCATTATTGACACCATCCATCCAATATTACCATCACCAGCAGCACTAACATCACTATCACAACCACCATTATCTTCACCATAATCACCAGCATTAGCACCACCATTACCACAAACATCACCACCTACATAACCATCAGCATTACCATCGCCACTAGTATTACCTTCACCATCACCACAAGCATTACTATCACCACCAACGTAACCACCAGCATTACCATCGCCACCACTATTACCGCCGCCACCTCCAGTACCATCACAATTCCTACCAACATAACCACCAGCATTACCATCGCCGCTAGCATTACCATCACCACCAACTTTAATAACCACCAGCATTACTATCGCCACTAGCATTACCATCACCACCAACATAACCACCAGCATTACCATCACCACTAGCATTACCATCACCACCAACTTAACCACCAGCATTATCATCACCACCAACAGAACCACCTGGGGCTGGCTGTTCGAAAGCCGATTAAATTTAAACCAGGATTAAATCTTAGTAAAACCTATTGGTTATCATTGTAATTAACCCTGGATTAGGGCTTATTGTCTTTGAACAATTGGGTCCAGTAGTACCATCACCACTAGCATCACCAACATAACCACCAAGCTCGCCATCCCCAACGCTATAGCCGCCACCTTCAATACCATCAACATGAGCATCAACATCATCATCACCACCACCTTCAAAACTATCATTACTGTCGATATATGATACTATCATTTTCACAATCACAGTCGTTGCAATCATTGCCTCTTGTTGTCATCAGCGTGATTTCATTATCATTGATATACTATCATCATTATTGTCATCATCATACTTATCAATATGAAAATATGAGTACTGCTGTTATAGCTATAGCCATTGTCACTACCTTTAAGATTATAAACATCATTATTATTGTATTTTTTTTATTGTTTGAACAGCAAAGTATACTAACACGTCAGATTTGAAGTTTGAAACACCTTCTTGAAGGGCGTCAATGGCTGTCCACTTGAAGGGAACCTTACTCTTCGTAAAACAAAAAAGAGTTAATACTAACTAGTCAAGAAACACCATAAACAGGAAATTAATGCTGGAACGTTAAATTGAAAGCATACATTTACCTAAGTAATTGAAATGAAACGTAGACAGTGACATTTTCACATAAGTTCAACAAATACTATAACTTTAAACTATGTCTTACATTGGTGTGCGTGTAAAGCTTTTTCTGACAAATATCTCTCGCAAGACCGAAGTCAGCAACTTTGGCAATAAAGTTTTCTCCGATTAACACATTCCTTGCTGCCAGATCTCTGTGGATACACTGAAAATGCGGAACAATGAAAGCAGTTTGAAGTCTTGCCTCAGAATTCCTCTTTACGCCCCTCCCTCCCCCTAAGTTTTGCCAAGCCTGCCCTGCCTCCCTCCCCACCACTCCGCTTGTCCAGCCTTAGGTTACCTCCCTGTCTCCCCTCCCCCCTCACCTCTCCGTTCTGTCTAGCCTTAGCTTATCTATTTACTTCATGCCTCCCCCATCCCTCTATTTTGCCAAACTTTAGGCTATGTATTCATTCCCTCCCTTCCCTAACCAACTCATTTCTTTCTTTCATTTCTATAGTGTAACATTCGATCGTTTGTTTGCATGTGTTTCGGGATTTGTATGTGTTTAGATAATAATAATAATAGATAACAATAATAATAATAATAATAATAATAATAATGATGATGATAACGTAATGACAACTCCCCCAAGTGGCTTTTAGAGTCAAAGTTAAAATTTCGAAAAACGACTACATTTAAGAATCCCAACTGGTTAGAGGCACACCAGCTCGTTATTTACAAGCGTGGTGGATTTGACTCTGGGATCACCGAAGCCAAATCCTATCAGTGGTCAGAGTTGGATTTGAACCCGGGAGAACCGCACGCAAATCCGGCACCCTAACCACTGAGCCACGCTGCCTCCTGTAAAGACAAGGCTTGGAAATGTAGTTTAGGCTTACGTGTCAAACTTCTGTAAGCCAACACACCTTAGAAACCAGGAGACAAAAGTGATGACTAAAGGGAGCAACCAATAACCGATCAGTAGTCTTTACAAAGGGTGAAGTAGAACGTAGACTGGCAAACTCCCGAATTATTTCACACCAGTTGAGAAATTTTAAATTCACGGCACATTAATCCATCGCAGGATATCCTCCCGCATAAGATGGCACTCATTTACACAGCCGAGTCGACTGGAACAAGTCGGGTTAAGTGTCTTGCCCAAGCACAGAACAAATTGGTCTAACCGGGACTCGAACTTTCGAACCTAGGACTACGAGTCCAATAAACTTCGAATCGGCAGTTACGCCGCTGACGTGTAAATATAGATAAATTGTTATTTATATTAAATAAAGCAAGGGGCGATCTTATTTATGTGACCTTGGCTTAGACGGTATAAACTGAGTCCCCAGGCACGAACCCCGGCCCTACTGAGGGTTGAACATTTGTGCGGCCTTCTTTCTCAACACCGTTCATTGCTAGGGACGTACGTTATGCTTTTGGCCCCAGCCATTAACCTCTGTCAAGAAGGGTAGGCTGTATGGGTCAATGCAAACAAAATAATAAAGGTTATTCGGTCAGATAACGTTCGGCAACAAATGCAACTCAATCTGTACCTTTCTCGAAGCCAAGAACTGCATGCCTTTTGCCACTTGGTGTGCCCATTGTGTAAGAGTGATCAAGTTCAGCTCTCCTTCCGTCTTGTCGCCTAGTTGGTTTTGGAGGTGGCGAAACTTCTCTCGATGACAGTGCAAAAAATCTAAGACGCTGCCATATTTACAGTACTCGATGATTATCAGAACATCAATTTCACGATTTTCGGTCACTACAAAGGAAAGATGTTAAGAAGAGTTAAATAATTGTTCTCAAAAACTTTGTAGATGAAACAATGGGTATATGTCCTCCTAAATGCTAAGCTATATATCAATATGGTGAACTAATAGATGATACGAATATTTATAAGCTTCGATAAGTACTGCGAAAGAATCATTCATATTGTCACAAATTTCTCAGTCTCTGACTGAGTCTCTAACTCTGTCACTAACTCTGAGTCTCGAATGCTCTCGGATTACTAATCAGGCTCGACCCAATCACCTGGGGGAAAGGTCACTTATTAAACTTGCAATTGGTTCTGTAATTGGACTTCGGTTACATATCTTGCTAGACTCAACACCTCCACACGGTGAATCAACAACAGATGCAAAAGTTGTGGGAAAAATTCTGTGAATGAATTGTTGTTGTTATCACAAGCTTCCTTCTTCAGTCTGATTACTGGTCAGGCGCTCTACTCGCGTAGCTACAGGAACTCGCATGGGGAGCAGGTCGCTTAACTTGGTTCTGTAGATGAAACACCGGGTACATGGCAAAGACTTTTTCTTTTTCGTTTATAATTCTGAATTTAGATAAGAAGATTAAGAAATGGAAACCTTCCAAAGTCCTTAAAGCTGGCGAGATGAGATCTAACTTCTTTTTTAATTATTCTCTGTAGAACCATACATTATACCTAGTATCGTACCTTTCGTACAGGCGCCTAGAAGGTTAACTACGTTTTCATGCCAGCCAACGTGGATTAGTATCTTCAGCTCTGACACTAAGTTGTGGTGGTCTACCGGTGTTGCATCTGCTGTAAGTTTTGTATCGAGAAGTCAGATATAACACAGCAACGCCCTCACATGTTTAATCTACAC
Organism: Hydrozoanthus tunicans; assembly: GCA_026413305.1. Classification (NCBI taxonomy): domain Eukaryota; kingdom Metazoa; phylum Cnidaria; class Anthozoa; order Zoantharia; family Hydrozoanthidae; genus Hydrozoanthus; species Hydrozoanthus tunicans. The sequence goes on from JAOBAT010102456.1 coordinate 8,469, forward strand.
AGATTCATCGACATCTAGTTTAGTGAAAGTATACTCATTCTAACATTCAAACAGCTTTTAAAGCCAAATAAGTGTCCAAAAAGTAATTTGAAATTGTTTTTAAATATAGAATTAGTATTAGTATGCGATTTTTCAAAAAGTTTGAATGCGAGCGATTTTTATGAAGATTAGTAGTTTCTACTTGAGAAAGCGAACAATTTAATTCAAACACTCCATCCCCATACAAGTACTTACATTTCAGCTTTTTTACGGCCACCTTCGCATTTTTTACACCACGATCCTCGTTTTGTCTAAACATAGCAGGATTGCGAATGTACTTTAGCCTTGGACGCCCTTGAGAATCCGGAACAATGACTCCAGTCGCTTCTGCCAAGTAAACTTCACCAAACCGACCTGATCCCAAGATTCGTTCTGGGAGCGAAACAATGTCATACTTTAAGACTATTCATGTAACTAGTATCATTAATACTACTACTATGATTATTTGTTTGTGCTTGGCTCAGTCGTTAAGAACTGTGAGCAAACTTGAGGCCTTCGGTTCGATCCCCGGTTAAGGGTGAACATTATTTTGGGCGGCCTTGATTCGCCACAGTGTCCAAAGAACAGGGACGCTAAGCCCATGGTCGCAGCACTTACAAGGGTAGGCTGTATCGGTAAATAGATTTCATTACCGAGCTTCGTTAGCGACCTTAAGCTACGAGGACGACAACGGAGACGAAACGTTGGAAATGCATGGTGCTGGCCACCTTCGCGTCGTTCTCTTTAAAATTACATCGCAAAGAAGTCAGTTTTCTCAACCTTCTTTTATCTCCATTAAGGAAACATTAATCTTTTTCAGGCCCTTTCCGGGTCCTTAAGTCGCCTTAAATCCACCAACTTGCAGTCCTTTATCAACCCATTTTTCCTAAAATAGCCTTAAATCGCACTTTTTTCACCCGATTTTTCCTTAAATTGCCTTAAGTCGCTCTAAATCGCGGTGACTTAAGGAGCCGGAGTTGGCCTTTTTTCTGTTCACAAAGCGTAACTAAAACAAAAGAGAGGGCAAACGAGCCAGATATGGTCGAAATGGGCAGGTCTGTAAGACGTTTCTTGTAATCAGTCATTGTCGATGTTGCCGTCCTCGTTTAACCTCCCCATTGGTTGCTTTAAAGCGTTAAGTACCAAGTAAGAATGATTTACCGAAATGTATTCCTTTTCCTGGAAATTCCCATTCGTAATCGTACCACAGTTTCTCCGTCTGCTCGATCAATGGTTTCTTTGGATCCAGCTTTACAATCGGATCATCGACAACAGTAAACCGACCAAACCGCTTCTTGTTTTTAAACAGCTTGTAGCTCAAGATGACTAACGCTACAAGGAGGAAACAACTGACCGTAGAAAAGACATACAACTGCCATTCAGTCGAGGGAGGTTTGCCAGCGTCTTTAGGGAAGACTGTGGTATAAATGTTTAGTCAATTCAGAATTAAAAAAGGGAATAATTAGCGTTTGCTAGTTCATTTAACCTGGCGCAGACGGCCATTCTCATCTTTTTTCTTTACTTGCCCGTCTGTGCTATTGATGTAGTTGTCTGTTTTACCTGTACGTTTTGGAAACTGTGGTGCTCTCTTCATGCAGGTGTCGAAGTCGTTGGTGTGTTGTCATCTTCTGTTTAAGTTTGTCTCTGTACTTGTAAATAAGTGACAATAAACAAACGTTTTCGACACCTGCATGAAGAGGGCACCACAGTAACCGAAACGTCCAGAGAAAGGAGACAACTTTGCCAACTGTACAGACGGGTAACTGGAAAAGAAAAAAAGATGATGAAAAGCAATTAGCAGTTTCCAGGAGTTTAAACCGCATATTTGCAATTTTTTAAAGCTAAAGAGTGCAATGCAAACAAAAAAACTTCTTGTTTAAGATTCTTTAAGTGTTTAAATACGTTAACCCTTGTCCTTCTAAAAACAGCTTCACATAAACTAGAAATGCTTTAGCTTTTAAAACTACTGCTTGAAAACTACAACGTGACCATTCATTTTCTAGACTTGGAAAAGTGTCCATTGCTTCAACAAATTCTAAAGTTTGTAATTTTGTTGAGATTTTATGACTTTGATTTTTAAATGGTAATGAATATAAGGGTTATGAAGTAACCTAAAGTCTAAACATCTAAATAACCGAGAGCGAGGTCTGTCCGGGAGAATATTTTGCCCGAGGTCTTCCACTCTACAGACCGAGCGACGCGAGGTTTGTACGAAAGACGGAGAGCAAAATATTCTCCGGACAGACCGAGCAAAACGAGGTTATTAATATTTTTATCAAATTTCTCATTAGTTTGACTAAAAAGCATTTATTTCTTGTAAAAATATTCTCCACATTGTTCATTGAACTTCAATTTTCGCACCGTCGACAAACTTGACGACTTTCTCCGTTCGTTGAAAGTTTTCATTCACTGCTTTACCTTTCTGGTTATCATTTTCAGTCGACGTCTCTTGTAGAACTTTTCTCGGGTCAATCTCAAAACTTGTAATTTTGAATGGAAAATAAAAAATCACCGGACATTGTTTTGACTTTTGATGTCCATAACTCAAAAAAAGTGTGTACGGTAGCTTATTAACTTAACGTTCAGCCAATCAGAACGCTGGAAATTTGGTTATTGACCGAAAATCAGAGTTACCATTTAATAAAATGGTTTACTCAATCCGGTATAATCCTGCTGCGAGCTCTTGAGCTGGCCTCATTTAAGCATTTAAGTGGAACTCAAACATGTCTATTAAGTCTTTAGTTTGTACTGCATTCGCTCTGTGGAGTAACACCCGTTTAACCTTGGAAATAAATGTGCAAACCTTTTTTAAACTAATCGGTTACTTTTCAAGGAAAATTGTTTTGATAAGCGTACAAGTGTCAAGTATGTTCTCCTAGAAACTAATATTACGAGCACTACTAATCCCATGACGTACCGCGTCTGTCGATATGGTATTGGAACTTAGCGACGCCCATCATATTCTTTGCAAAACACTGGAAAAACCCAGACCTTGTTTCCGTTGAAAGATTAAATATACTCCTGTAACCGCCTTGCTCCAAGCGCTTTGGTATGGAGGTGAACTGTCCTATATTTGGTGGTGGGGCGTACCACATGTTAACATTAGGACTGGTACTACAGTTACCATTGGAGCATTTCAAAGGCTGATAAAACCAAGTGATGTTAGGCTGCGGAACACTGTGCTCAACATCGCAAATTAGTTTACACGTCTCATCTGGGTTTGTGTTACACTTTTGAGCGTCTTGTCTTTGTATGATTTTTGGTTTGACTACAACAAAGTAAAACAGAGTCAGTAATGGCCGACAAAGACGCTCCTACGACTTTGCAGTACTTTACAAGATATATATTAACATTACTTTAGCTTTTTGCCATAAAAAAAAGACGTCACAAACTTGTTAGACATTTTTGGTACTTATCCGTCATGAAATTTAGTTAAGCAAATTTAGTTTTGTAATTTGAGAAAGATGTAGTAGTAATCAACAGATTTGAACACTACACGCCATGTTTTATCAAAGTCCCTCTTAAAAATACCAAAAAAGGATTAAACAGACTCTTAGCAAATAAGTTACTGACAACTCACGTTATACTTACATACAGACAATATGTCAACCTCGTTCCCAGGCTTTATCTCCTGGGAGACAAGCCTTTGGAGCGAGATTGGTTTTATTTAAACAACAGGAGTGAGTTGTCTAAACTTCGGTCAGTGATGATTTTAGGTAACTGCCTACAAAAGTTTCACTCTAAGCTCCTTATCAAGCTTTTATTGTCAACCATAGTACTTTCGCTATTTAGAAGTACCTTTAACTAGTTCCTTAAACTTTTTGTTCATTTATGCTGTAGATTTTTAACTTATAAAAGCAAGTTTTAATTCAACCGATATCTTAGCAGCAACAGCTAAGCGAGATAAAGTTGACGGCAGAGGTCACAGCCAACTGAAAGAGATTTTATCACTGTATTAATATTTCCTTTTCCCGTATTTCTGAAGAGTAATATTTTAGAAGCCCGTCTTGCAAACGGAGGTATAGTCCTACGGTTGCAAAAGATTAATAGCTCAATGAAAATCCACTGCTTAACTTCTTTAAACACAAACGTACCACGAACAGTTAGAAACACAGTTTTGTTGTCTTGTCCAAACTCATTTTTCGCAACACATGTGTAGTGTCCGTGGTCAGACGTATAGGAGGTGTTCGCGATAGCCAACGTTGTATAATCGATGCTATAACGTGCCTTGGGTTCGTTTTCCACTTCACAACGGTTTGCCTGCCCACCAGTACACCAAGCGATCTTCTTTTCTTCTGTATTGAGCCACGTTAATTCTGGTTTAGGGGAACCTTTGGCTCTACAGTGAAGTGCTGCTTTCTCACCATCATTGGCTACTATCTTGCTAGAAGCCATCTGGATGGACGCAGGTGTTGGACCTGTTCAAAAAAAATAATACTAATATTGATATCAATAGTAATAATGTTAAAAGTATTAATGACGATAATGAAAATAAAGATAAAACTGCGACGAAATAAGAAGGACAAAGGTCATAATGGTGGTAATGATGATGGCAATAACAATGCTGATGATGAAGTGACCATGACAGTAAAAACAATGATGATGTAAATGGACGAAGGTGTTGGATCTGTTCAAAAATATTTTTACTTATATTTTTATTAATAATGATTATATTAAAAGTGTTAATAACGATGATGATAATTAGGAAGATGAAATCTCAATGAAATGAAAATATGTTGGCAATAATAAAGGTGGTGATGCTAATGATGAAATGACCATGGTAGTAACATCAACGATGATGAAAGTTGAACACGTGCATGTTTTGATCAACATAATCATCCTTCCAGACTTGCTTTTCACCAAAGGCAAGTGTAATAGTACCCTTCGTACATGGGGTCCGAGAGGGGATGGGGGAAATAAAGTAATAGACTCTTGGTAAGAAAAAACCCGAAGTGCCCCAGCGAGAATTTCTTTGATAATGGAAACAAAAACTATCGCAAGACATAATAAATGCGACTTATCCATCTTCGGATACTTCAAAACCCCTGGGATTTAAAGTACTTAAAGTTTTATTTTACCTTGTCTTTTACACTCACCCTTTTGTTTTATCGTTTACACACCACAAATTTGTCTCCAAACTTTTCCACTATTCATATCCATTAGGGTATTTCATAGACATACCTATTACCAACTACTTTTCACTCGCTTTTCCTCATTTTTTAATTCCGACGAAGGACAGCCAGTCCGAAACGTTAGTTTACTTTTATCTATTCATACGGTGTTCAACTTACGAGTTTTTTAATATACCTGTATATAACATATGCCATAATTGCATGGGGGTAGTGCCTATAAAACTCAATTGACAAGTCCAGGTCAAACAGAATAATATAATCAGATTAATATTTTTTGCTAATTTATACGATAATGAAACCGAGAGTGCACTACCACTCCTCAATCTGTCGGATTTGTTAACAGTTGAAAACATCCTTTTTCCTAATATTCTCAAATTTGTCCATAAATGGCAATTTAACCAGCTACCAACGCAATTTGATAGCTGCTTTAGATAAGCTAGTGAATACCATAGTTACAATACCAGATACTCTTCTCGTCAAAATCTACATATACCATCTTGTAGGACAAATGTAGGTAAACAAACCATCTCTTTCACTGCATCGAAAATCTGGGGCAAAGTTCCCATGTCTATAAGATCACTCAGGAGCTTAATCTCTTTTTCCAAAGAAACAAAGAATTACTTTTTGCTTCACCATTTCAAGTAGTGTTCTTACAATTCCAAAGTATACTTAGTTGTTATTAATACTTTTTCCCTTCCTTCATTTTATTTTCTTATTTCATTCAAACATAAAGTCGAAATTTTACTTCTAAAGGCTAACTCGATAACTCCCCAGTTTACTTAGCCTTTAGATACTACCTCACTAAAACTATATCTATACTTTAGTTAATTTACTTCGATATGCAGAAAAATTTATTAGCTCTAAAAGTCCGATAAAATGTGATTAAATAAACTGATTCTGATTCAGCTACCGAGGTAACACTGAATGGGACCGAACCATTCTGTGCCGGAGGTCCCATTCCCGCTCGGTGCAGTTTTTTTTATAAAATTTCACTTAACAACAACAACAACAACAACAATAGTTTAACATCTTTGAATTAATACATTACAATTTTACCGCCAATTCGGAAATAGCTTAGCTAGTCTAGGCCGACTGTGCGGGGGACAATGTTTATGAGAAAATACAAGTTTCAAATGTGCTAGCTAATATCGAGTAACAAAAACATTTAAATACTATGAACAGGATAATATAGGAACTAATAATTATAATATTGGAACTAATAATAAATACTATGAACAGGAAAACAAATGAAAAGAAAGAAAGGAAGATCGAATTTGTTTCACTTTTTGTTTTTCAGATTTTGCAGTTGAGTATTAGAAGTTATTACTGTGTATTGAGTATCGTATATATGTCAGGATAACAGTCCTTTGTTTCAAGCATCTGAAAAAGCATTTCTTAAATTTCTTTTTTGTATCTATATTTTAGTAATTCCCTGATGCTGTTTTTTAAGCTATTCCAAACCTGAGCTCCAATTCTTGAAACCGAGTTTTTTTGTTGGTTGAGTCTGGAGCACTTAATATTGTAGTTACTAGACAACGATGAACGGGTGTTATATTGGTGAATTTTCTGAACAGGTGTGAAGAGATTTAGGATATTCGACTTCTTTCACGGTTTCTCTTACACTTGCTTCGGTAACTTATGGCAGATCAGAGTTTGGACTCTCAGAATACGATCAGGCTTATGGTAAATGAAAACACACACAAAAGAGATCCAGGCTTTGTAATGTTGTCGTCATATTACTAAGTCACAAAATCGCTTCGCCTAAGCAAACTTGGGAATCACAAATAAGGTAGAAACATAATTGCTTACCATTTACTTTGATTTCTTTTCCAACTTCTTTAATGTTTCCAAGTTTATCCCTTTTCATACAAAAGTATTTTCCGGCAAAATGTTCTGTAGCTTTTCTTATATGAAGAATCGCTTTTCTCTTCATTGGTTTGTGAGTGCGGTCCAAACTTATTTCTTGATAGATTCTTGAGTTTGGGTTGTATCCGATTTCAGACTTGGACGTCGAGTTGTACCATTTCAGGGTTCCGCGATAGACAGAATCGCAAATGATGGTAAGATTATC
>JAOBAT010102467.1:0-15685 GCA_026413305.1 Hydrozoanthus tunicans
TCTACTCCAATTGGAAAGTGGTTAACCCCACAGGAAATAGTTCTAATCTTATTAGTAGTGGCCTTTTTCCTTTGAAATTGTCTACTCCCGTTCGAAAAGGTCTCCTCCCATTTGAAAGTAGTCTACTCCATTAAAAAGTGGCCTATTGGCATTGGAAAGTGGTCTTTGCCCAGATGAAAGTGGTCTAGGCTGATTGGAAGGTGGCATGTTCCAACGGAAAGTGTTCTACTTCCATTTCACAATGATCTACTCCCATCAGAAAGTGCTCTCTACTAGGTGATGGACTAATGAGCAAGAGATGCATTGACCTATTTGATTTGGGGTTTTCATTTTCTAGAGAAGTTCTGTTAAAAAATCCAGTGGTTCTAACGATGATAGTCCAAACTTATTCTTGCAATAATCATTATTAAGTTGTAAGATGACAATCTTGAAAAAAAAGAAACTGATCAAAAGTCAACTAGGCAAATATATCAGCACTAGATACTCCAGAGTTCCATCAAAGTCATTGGACAAAAGTCATTAAAAGGAGCGTCAATACAGCATACGAGATTTGTTAAAATGCATTAAGTTCTTACTATCATAGGTACGTGTTGTTCGTATATTAACAAATTGAATTTATTTTTCAAACAACAGAAAATAACTTCAATGACAAACGTAAGTCTTATCCAAATTATTTGTACACTTGACTTACCTGACCAGGAGGAAAATCGTTTACGATTACAGATAACACAAATGCTGCCATTGTTCTGTGTTCAGCCTAAGGGGAGAAGAGAAAATTAAGCATTAAACATCACTTCCATGTGGTTTTCTAGGTGAAACACAAACTAAAAAAAGTTTTCAAAGTTTAACTAATTTTTCCAGAAACTGCATTGTACATTTTTTTAACCTTTTGACTTTTATTTATTACACTAGTGTTTACGGACTTAAAGAACTTGCTTTGAGCTTCTATCAGCAAAAGTCACAAAAATTAAGCTATCGTTTTACACACTGAAGTAAAGCCAAAGGCTGTTCTTGTACCAAGCACTTCAAGTATAATGAAACATTGTAAGTAGATGAAAAAACAAGTTATACACACTTACTGGCATGTAAGGGTCAGCTAGCACGGAGAGAAAATACTTGTGTCCATTATCCTTTACAAGATCTGCCTGGCATGACTGCATTGAAACAATTAAGGCAATGAAGAAATCAATGTTGGATACTACAGATCTATGGCACCAGTGATACTTTATTATCTGCACTACAATATAGTTAGAACTGCACAATTTATGAACTTTAGCAACAACCAACCATATCAAAGAGTTTAGTGGCCATTTTAGACACTAAACCTATGAGACAGTCACGGTACCAAGCATGGAGTCCTCTTTCAGGGAAAGTACCTCATAGCCACTCGCAAAACCAGAGCTTAGTTTCTGCTAACAGTAATGATTCCTGGTGGCTACTTACAGGAACAGAGACTATTAGATACTCATAGTAACAAAGTTTCTCACAGGAACAGAGCCAGATGGCTACTTACAGGAACAGAACTCGATCATCAATTACAGAACAGAGCCTTATGGTTACTTATAGGAACAGAACTTGATGGCCAACTACAGAACAGTGCCTGATGGTTACTTATAGGAAAAGAACTTGATGGCCTCTTACAGAACAGAGCCTGATGGCTACTTACAAGAACAGAGCCTGATAGCCACTTTCTGAACAAAGCCTGACCACCACTTACTGAACAGAGCCTGATGGCTACTTACAGGAACAGAACTTGATGGCCACTCTTATCAATAGAACCTGGTGGCCACTTTTACAGTAACAATGTCTGATGGTAACTTTTTAGATAGATACCAAAAAAAGCCCTGGTATGTTTAACTAATAATCCTATATTTGGTTAAAAATTCTAATAATCTTAATCAAAGTAATTACAGGGTGCACTTCATCTCTGAAACAATGAAATATATCTCATTTTACTTGATTTCTTACTCAATCCAAGAATTATCTCAACACCTCGGTAAATTGTAGTTCACTTATAACCTGAACTGTTAAAAGTTCATTCACGTGTACAGCCTGCTAAAACAAGGTCCAACTCATGCCAGTCTTAATTCAGTTGGTATTTATCCAATTAACAGGCGAACTCCTGGCAAAAAGCAATGTTAGCACTTACACTGGTCAAGAAAGTATGTCAAGCAATATGAAGATTTAAAAAAATATGTAAATAAGAAATCTAGCAAGCTTACAACATCAACAGCCAAAATCTTTGCCCAAATGAACACAAGAAGAGGTCGCAGTTCCCTGGCTGAACTCTGTAACAATTTTAAAACATACGGAAAGATGCCAACGGACAAGGCCTGCAAAAAATTTATGAAACCGTTGTTATAACTTTACCACTCCACATTATGTTTCTTATATAGTAAGTAAAATGTCAGTGTAAGAAAAAGTCATGGTAACAATTTGACTATAATGACAATTGTAATTATAATAGCAATAATAGAAACATCTTATTAATATAGAACTGTTTCAGTTAAAAATCCAACAAAGCTTTACATAAAAAAAGTATTTGGTAAGTCATACATTTTCCTAAGAAAAAGAAATAAAATGTTTTAGAAAATGGTACTTTACCAGGTTGACTGCCCATGGCCCAAGATCAAGAAACCTTCCCAGAAGGTCAAGAGCCCTCAATCTATGAACTTGACTCAACAACACTTGTAGAACAATGGGTAACTGTTCAGGGGGGTCTCTCTCCTGCGATCCCATTGCAAGCCACACCTGAAATGCTGTTAGTTGTTCAGCAAAGAATGGGCTGTGCTGTTGGGGGAAAAACAGTTCTAATTTCACTTCTAAAACTAGCAATGCAATTTATTAAGTCAGAAGGTCGAATCATACAAAATCATCAGTCTCTCTACATCACACAGAAAAACTCCTTTCATGTACCTTGAAGCTAGATGGGTTCTCAATCACTCCTGGAAGCTGCGACAGGCAGATATCAACTGCCAGATCCCATGCTTGCCTATTCATCAGAATTGAAACAAATATTTTAGCAGCAACATGAATACCAAATACAGTTTACTCTCAAACTTGATGCAAGTTATCTAAACAAAACCACAGCATGTATTGAAAGCTTGAACCAGAAGCTTCCGGTGAATTTAGAACACATACATTTACCAGCTGTTCATCTATTTTGATACACAACTCACCAGCACCAATTTAAACAGTCTTAAAAAAATACCTGTAGTCAATCAAAAAGAACCTGTTTCCAATTATCAAGACCAATTTCCAAAGAAAACCTTGCAAAGTAGATTGTATATTCACTCACCACATTCGGTGCATGTAGGTTGGTGGCAGCTTTGGACTGGAAACTGGCCTACAGTTGTATGACCTCATTACTCTTTCTGCCAATAGGAAGTTTCGAAATAAACTGGCAACGAGGAGATCTTGCCGGAACAGCTTGTGAAAAATATCTGTCATATAAAATAAAATTACAATTATGATAACATGAAATAATGATAACACATGAGAGAACTACAAGTTAACAAGTTACATAGTCCTTGTAAGTCAACTTAAAGTCCCTATCAAGCTTAATTTTTTACTTTTTGGATTAAAACTGTTGTCATCTGTGAACTTAAAAATCGAATAACCAAATAAAACTTCCACATTTAAGTATGCTTTTCAATCAAAAAAAGATTGGATCGTAAATTTTGACTGAGCAGGCTGGGGACTGGTAACCTGTGACATAGCAGCAGTGAGTTAACATGTGGTTTTTGTTTAAAAAATCTCATTTCTGTAAAAAAATGTCATAAAATTTTTATTTCAAACAATTTCAAGGGAATGATTCATTGTTATAAGTTATAACAATGTGAATATTGTCATCAAAATTGAATTTTTGGAGATAAAAAGATTGTCTCTGCTTTGTGCCTCATGCTATGTCATCATTGCATACTTCAAGCCTAAAAAATGTAACAGGAATGGCGAGAAAAGGTTTTGTTTACAAGAATTATTATAATCAAAGGGTTCTACTTTTCATCTGGAACTTAAAAAAATAAGATTGATAGGGACTTTAATATTTGTTAGTCAAGTTATACAAATTTGCAATGTACAGAACTTACATAGGCTGCAGTTATATACACAAAATGTACTATATACACTGTGTAAGATACACACTCATCAGATTCAAATCCTATTTGGAAGAAAAGCAGCTAAATGTACTGTAAAACCTTCATTAAGTCCTCATTAATTCCATGGGGAATCAACTTTTGGAATAAGCTACCAGGAGCTATTACAGATATGAAGGACTTGACAAATTCAAAAAGGAGCTAGTCAATTACATGAAAGAGAAGGGCGAATGGTTTTAAATTTAAAATTTTTATTGAAATGATATGTTTTGGATTATTTACATTTTAATATTGCATATTAGATTTATTATTCAATTATACTGATGTGATGCTTGTATGAGTTTTATCAATCAATAAAGTAGAAGTAGAAGATGACTAAATTTTCAAGCACTTGCTGTGAAGGGGGAACATATCATCTAAAGAAGAAAACTTAAATACCATGACAAACAAAATAGTTAGATGAGCTAAAGTGTAATAAAAAGATATCAAGTACAAGTAAACTGAATTTAGGTTTTTTGTTTTTTCCACAGTCACTTTAGCATACTCTTTCGTAGTTACAATAACTACAAAGGTTTTAGTGAGGATTATCCACAACCTTCTGTAAACTAGTCTTTCTCATTTTATTTTCCTACAGAAAAATCAATATATCTATTACAAGCTTCATATTGTGATCAGTACCTCTTGGAAGGGTGTTCCATGCAATTGTGTCAGTAACTGCAGTGAAAATCCAGTTAAGTTCTCCAAGGGGCGTTCTCCTGTCATTTAACCGGCCAGGAATTCTTCAATAAACATAATCAAATTTGGTTAATAAATGCACCAAATTATTTGAAGGGCATGGTGCAACAACACAAAAACAGGAAAAGGAAAAGAAAAACGGAAATAAGAAATTTCAAACTTATTATGTCACAAGTCATGATAGATAACAGCAATCGCTTTTATTCCTTTGCATGTTAACTCATATTATAGTAAACACTCAGGATGTAACAATAATTATGAAGCACTTACTTCTCTATAAGCTCCAGTGTAACACCTGGCACTATCTTGCTGCTTCTCTGGCTGCAGAACCTGATTGAAGTTATTAAACCAAAACACAATATTTAACCCTTTCAACCTCAAACATGACACTAAATTCTCCCAATTACTACCATATGTACTGCAAACAATTTTGGAGAAACTCACTCGTTACGGCTATCAGTTGCTTCAAAAATTAAAGTATCAGTAGAAAGCAAAAAAAACTTTGGTGGTAATTTCTTCTAACTGATGGCTGCTACTGGGACCTTTATAAAAACAGATCATCTACTGGGGAAATAACTTGAAGGTCAATAATATTCATGAGGTCTGTGCGGTCTTTTGTGTTTCCTTGACTGGAAAAGATGAAGAGCTTATCACCTATCCATGAGTTTGATACTCACCAGCGAAGTGCAACTTTAATGGGTGTGGTAAGGCAGGCTGTGAACAAGTCAGCTGGCAGATCAGGGTCCATTGGCAGCAATTCACTTGAGCCACAAGCAGCCAGCTGGATACAGTTCTTCAATGCCAAGGGGACAGGCATCGGAGTGGCCTGAGCAACACACCTCTGTAGAAAAAACATCAGATGGGATCATTTATAGAATAAATAATCAATGTTTCCTTATAACATGGTTGTGGTTATCACTGGATAAAACAGCTGGACTATCACAGTTTTTGAGTCTTTTGCAAAATAATAAAAAAACCTCCATCAATCCACACTAAAACATTTTATATTAACCACCCATCATCTTGCTTTCTACACAGGGTTCTCAATACAAGTCAGCAACTGGTGGAGTTGTGCCTGCTCTGCAAACAAAGATAGCAATTGGTCATGACGGTAAAATTTGTTTTTAAGTAAGAATTGATGTGCATGTAGAAACAAATAATTGCTGACTGATTAAAAATCTGGGTACATAATACAACACTCAACAACTTACATCATGCTCTTGTTCTCTCTGTGCTGCAAACTGGTTGAATGAATCCAAGATAAGTCCAGCATTGTTACAGTCATAAACAAAGATGGATGGACTACCCATCCATGTCTGTAGGTCATATATTGATAAAGGAATATACTGTGTATAACTCTGAAAGGCAAAGAAAAAAGATGAAAATTGTATCAGTTATATATAATTTAGATTTCTGGTACCACACAACCTCTAAAAATTTAGAACCCTTTAACAAAACAAGGATTTTACAGTCTAAACTTTAAGATGTTAGAAGACAGTACCAACCTTATTAAAAACCCAAATTTCTCCATTGCCAGTTGGCTTAGGAACACCATGACCATTATAGTGGAACAGAACTCTTTCCTCCTTTAAATAAACAAATATTTGATCAAAATAGTTTCATTAAAAGTCAAATATTTTTAGAAACAGTTTGTACACTCATTAAATTGTGAGCAGTATCATATGTCATGGTGGGAACTGGGTACTAGGCACTATTAACTAGAAAAATTGTCATTTAATTGTGGCAGCTGACACAAACACTATACTTCTGAACTTTGTTATTTGATGTTGAGAACTGAGTAACTGGCTCTAGTACCAGGAAACTATGTCAGTAGTTGATCTGTATACAAGGTACCAATACCTAGGCACTCAGTCAAAAGATGGTGACAATTGGGTGTTTTATACCAGCAGCTCGGAACCCTGTCATTAGATGATGACCAGTGGTTACCAGGTACCAGTAGCTGGGAACACTGTCACCAGATGTTGACAACTGGATACCAGGTACCAGTGCCAGGGAACACTGTCATTAGATGGTGAGAACTGGATATTAGGCACCAGTACCTGGAAAAACTGTCATAAGATGGTGGGAACTGGATATTAGGTACCAGTATCTGGAAAAACTGTCATTAGATGGTGAGAAATGGATATTAGGTTCCAGTACCATGGAACACTGTCATTAGATGGTGGGAACTGGATATAAGGTACCAGTACCTGGAAAAACTGTCATTAGATGGTGAGAACTGGATATTAGGTTCAAGTTCCACTAAACACTGTCATTAGATGGTGAGAACTTGATACTAGGTACCAGTACCTGGAAAAACAGTCATTAGATGGTGAAAAATGGATATTAGGTTCCAGTACCATGGAACACTGTCATTAGATGGTGGGAACTTGATACTAGGTACCAGTACCTGGAAAAACTGTCATAAGATGGTGGAAAATGGATATTAGGTACCAGTACCTGGAAAACTGTCATAAGATGGTGGAAACTGGATACTAGGTACCAGTGCCTGGAAAAACTGTCATTAGATGGTGAGAACTGGATACTAGGTACCAGTACCTGGACAAACTGTCATTAGATGATGAGAACTGGATACTAGGTACTAGTACCTGGAAAAACTGTCATTAGATGATGGAAACTGGATATTAGGTACCGGTACCTAGAAAAACTGTCATAAGATGGTGAGAACTGGATATTAGGTTCCAGTACCATGGAACACTGTCATTAGATTAATCAGAACTGAATACTAGGTACCAGTACCTGGAAAAGCTGTCATTAGATGGTGGGAAGTGGATACTAGGTACCAGTACCAGAGAGCTGTTTTTTACAAATAGTTCAAAAGAGAGTTAATTCAGTGCGGTTTACTCAAAGACTGCGACTATGAGTACAACTTTGACTACAATGATACTATGACTTTGACCTTGACTATGATTATGTCTTTGGAGTATGATTACAACTTGGAATACAACTTCAACTATCATTAGTACAAGTGCTGGAGCTAATATGATTATGGCATGGGCCTTGAGGTCAGAATTTTGATACTTTTTGAAAAACTCAATCATGCGAATTATTTCCAAAGTGAAGTTGAAGTCATGTGATTACCCATACAAATATCAACACAGCTCTGTTCACTCATACCTTTGCATTTCTTCTAAGTGATGTACACAGTTTCTTTACTTCTTCAACAGTAGGATCAAGGCTTTGCTTGTATCTTGCCTGCAGAAAATAAAAATCAACAAATTTACTGAAGGGTGACCAAAATAGTTTAGCAAAGTGTTGCTCATGAATTGATATCAGTTGAAGGAAGAAAGTACTCAGAAAAACAAAAAAATAGGAAACACATAACAAACTGTATGTGCCAAGAGTTCTTATTCTTAACACTAACTCAGGTTCCAATAACACACACCAACACTAAACTGCGGCATAGGAGCTCTGGCCGACAATTATGGTAAAAAATTCATCACCGACAAGAACTAGGGTGTGCTACAACCACACTCACACTCTGAGAAAACTATCACATATTCATGTAAATGTGCACATTGCAGGGTTCAAAATAATGTTCAGAAAATATGTCGTATTTTTTAGGCTGTTCAGTGTAAACCAGAATTTTGACCAGCTGTTCTTGGCATGAACAGATTGTACATAACACTGCAGCATGAAAAACATGAATTAATTAATGCTTCTCATTCCTCAACTGAAGTCATTTTCAAGTGATGAGATCAGGTTTATCTCTAATCTTACAAGCAGCTACTCACTTTCTGATTCCTTCTTTATAGAATCACTTCATCTTAATCCTTTATCCCCCCAAGGCTGCCCTGCGATGAGTTTGTAAAGTAATACTCATAACTTATGTCTATAAAATTTCTAAATATAGTTTGGGAGAATCTAGTAATTCATCTACCAAAATCTTAGACAGAT
Organism: Hydrozoanthus tunicans; assembly: GCA_026413305.1. NCBI lineage: Eukaryota > Metazoa > Cnidaria > Anthozoa > Zoantharia > Hydrozoanthidae > Hydrozoanthus > Hydrozoanthus tunicans. The sequence continues at coordinate 8,748 of JAOBAT010102467.1, forward strand.
GATCAAAGTTCATATTCTCAGCACTGATCAGCTTATTTTCTATTGTTACTATTAGAAGTTCATATTTTAACAAATGCTGCAGAAATGAAAGGGTTAAATTGCGATTGAAAATAAATTTTGCCTGAAGGATAGCAAATTTGCCAGTTACTGCCATCAGTCAGCAACTATTTTGAACCCTGGTGCATAAAACACAATAGAGACTATTAAATAATATATGTGATAAACATTTACTTTGGTCCTGAACAAGTAATAAAGAAAATAATTCTCTTTCCACTACCAATTAATTGTCACTCCTTCTGAAGAGAAATCCATATTCTGTTTTGTAAAATATTAGGACATAGTTTATCATACATACTTTTCTAAATTCAAATACAAGTAAACATGTTTCTAACATGCCCGAACAGATCAAAATAATGTAAAACATAACACTTCAATTTTTTGACATTCTTGACCCAAGGAGTCACTGGAGAGTATTGAACAGACAATAAGCCTCAATTAGGTCCCCTCTGCCACCTTGGATGGTTTAACAACTTTATCTTGAGAAGTCACAAAGGTTTTTCTGCTGGCAGATGTTAGAACAAAGACAGGACCTACTTCTCAGTTGTATCAAGACCTTGGTTGGAAGGCCAGCTGGTGCCTTGTCATTGTAGAGCTTGAGTGTACTTTAGTTTAATTTTTCCAACCAACTTTATTTGTCAAAATAAGATATCTACTGTATCCCTATGTTAAAAATAGCTTGAGAGAGAGTGGATTATGCACCAATGGGATTGGTAGGTTAAAGACGGATTTGGCTGCATAATTACCCTGGGCTGCCATCTCTCATACTGTTCTTGGAGCTTGTTTCCACATGCTTCAAGTGCTTTTTGAGGACTCATCGAAAGAGGATCTAAAACATAAAGTAAAATACCAATGAATAAAGGTGATTCAATATATTGGTTGCCTCATCCAAGCATTCAGTCTCCAATAAACAGCATATTGTATTGACTGCTTCTGTTAACTCTTCATTTAAAATTGATTTAAACTGACTCTATGGAAAATGAATCATAGTGTTTCTAGGATGTCTTTAGAAATATTTTTCATATTAGTTAAAGTTACAAGATTGACAAATTTTAAGAAGTAAGCATAACATCTTCACTTCCTGTTCAATGTAGGTTTTGAAAAAAAAAACTAAGGTCAAGGTGGATTAATTTCTACAAAAACGCAGAATTTGAACATGTAGTTAAAATGAAAATCCAATCGAGCAGAAAATATTACGGTACATGACTTACAATTATTTTTCAAACTAGAAACAAATCCAAAAGTTGTTACAAACAACCTCGGGAAACTGTAAGTAAGACTAATCAAAATTAAAGTAAACAAAAAACAATCTCGGGAGTCATCTTATTTCTTGATGGATCACAGACAAACAAACAAGAGTTAATATTACGAGTTCACATGCTCATGCAAAACTATCACCAAACCACCTCTAGATCTTGTACGTTGGTGCAAATATGATAATTTGGTTTCTTTACCAAGTTACTACAAAATAACATAATATTTAGTTTTCTTGATGCTTTAAAACTATACTCTGTTATCGATTTTGCCACCGAAGGTTGAACAACAAAAATCAGCCAAGTTAAAAATTGAAACTTTCATTTTGTGCATGCATGAACGTTGCGCAACAGTTCAAGGACAATGTGAATCACGCAATGTGGATACATAAACCGCGGCATTCAAAACACAAGTGCTTACTTTAAGTAAAAAATGCGGAACACAATTAAATTTTGATCACACTTTGAAATTCTACATACTATCAAGTTTGCTTCTTTTTTGTTCGTCTGCTACTAGCGCAGATTTTTACATAGTTCCAAGCGTTTATTTCGAGTCTTCGCTGTTTTTATACATTCTTGTTAACCCAAAACAGCTGAGTTTTGTTTACAGAAATACTCTCCGGAGTATACATATAGTATCAACTAAGGGAAAAGTACAGTCAGCTAAATATATCTAATATAAACTAGAGGATCTCGAAAAGTGAGCCTATTTCTCACCTAGCCAGCACTCCATTCGCGCACAAGGATTCGTCTTCACCACATCTGGAGGGTCGACACCGACGTTCAGACACAGCACCAAAGCAACACTCACTGTCTTCATCTATGTCGAAGGAAAAACCATGAGATCTCCAAAATAAATGGACAGCAATCAAAACTACCAACATACGTACCCTCTCTTTCATTCTCCATGTTTGAGTTAGAGGTTTTGACCCTTCAATTTTCTCCTTGTGTCTTGTCTTCATAAAACAGAGGGGAAGTTGCCAATCCACAAGCTCTCCGTCATCGTCCGCGCAAACAGAATCATCCGGCTCAGTTTCGTCTGATGTCATACTAAAAATGTTCTATCTTTTCAAAATTACATCAAACTGGATCCTGAAGTAAGTTAATCGTTTCTTTTACCGGCATCTTTCGCTATATCGTGTCCCTCCTTCCGTAAAATCTTATTCGCAAAACGTGGTTTTTTCTGCCGAATTGTCCACTGCGCATGTCTTTGTTTTTGTTTACAACCCTTATTTGGAGTATCGCGGGCTTCATTCACGAGTCATACTTTGGTCACAGCACAGTGACGTCACGTAAACTAGACCTTCGCAGCCTAAGTCAAAGGTCGTCTCAAGACAAACCCCAACCGCTCCATTAACATTCAAATTAAAACTTTCAAATGCTATCAGCTGTTAAATCATTTGCAGAAGTATTTCGTTCGTTCGTGACCTTGGAAGCTGAGTAAAAATGTTTTTAAAACTTTTTTGTCGATGAACTTGAAAATAACGGATAAAGCTGTTTATAATTATATATCACGAAAATACGTCTCGAGGCTTTCTTCATCCATATGCTTTTTGGATTACAACAGATAAGAAGATCAGTACGTGACCTCAAAGAAAAATTGGCATGAAACTCATGTGAGTCGCGCGCGGATACTTGAGAGTAAACTGCGTATCAGACGAGGCTGCTTCAGTTAATTCCTCGAAATTACATTCGATCGTGCAGCTTATAACGCTAGATTTGCCTCTGACCTTCTTACCTGAATAGGCTTTTCGAAGAAAAAGACTGTTCATCACCAGCTAAAACCATTCTTAGACCAATACATTAGCCAGGAACTGTGGCCTAGCAAATCACGCTTGCCTTCCGGCAGTTTATTTTTCTGATGCAGTGGCACTTGGAAATATAGTGTCACCTTTAGAACTATTGTAATTCAAAAGGCATAACGAAATATTGTCATGTTAATATAAACAGAAACAAATCTTATGATACTGCTAGTTCTACTCGCTTTTTGGTTGTCCCTCCTTTCAACCAAGGGAACTAGCTTATGTTCACGTAGTTTGCTTTTGTATTTTAGTATGGTTCCGAAGTTGTAGGTTGATCGGAAAATATTTTAGCGCCAAAATTAAACCTCATTGGCTTGAAATCTTGAAAACAGAAGTGAAGTATCAGTATCAGTAACTGATCCAGTGGAAAATTAGATTAAGAATGAAAAGTTTACGAAACTTAAAGAAATTATAGCAGTTAGTGAAGCATGCACGTTATACCAAGACAAGTCAAAGCTCGGGAAATGCGCAAGCTTAATTGTGTTTTGTGCCGAGACAACTGTATTCATTGCTTAACTTAAAAAGAGAAAGGTTGGTTCCGGATCTTCTCGGCAATTTCCTAATATTCGTGAAAATAACATCAGAAAATCAAGAAAATTACGCCCACAAAATCTAGATGAGTATCAACTTTTCCAAAGCAATGAGTTTCAAATCGCCTTTTCAAAAATTATTTTTGTCAGTTAAAAACACTCTGGGCTGTGAGCCTATTAACTCAAGTACTAGTAAGCTTTATTTAGTCTAAATGTATCAACACTTCACACTAACGCAAACGCGGTTGAGATTAGAGCGGTTGCGTGCCGAAATATTTTAACTTAGCTGGTTGCTAAGCATCACTGGGCGGAACAAAGCAAAACAAATTTAAAAATTCCAGGAAAGATTTCAAGTGGGAGTCAGCTTTCCAGGAATTTTCCGGCTTACTGTTTTCTTGCCTTTGTAATTACCAACAATTTTGCTGTGCAGCATAAGTACGTAACTTTGAATAATGTAGCTAACTGCACGAAAAAGTCAAGAATGAGGAGTAACCCGAACAAGCAACGCTAACAAAATTTGTCAATTTGTTTGCCTGTGGGAATAATACGATTACTAATGTAAGCGTAATTCATGCTTGTGGAACTGATCTGGCAGGAGATGCAAAAGTCACGAGTGCTGCACGTGCTAATGATACAGGAATAACTGGAATCACGGGTCTCACGTGTGGTTGACGTCACTGCTGCTATAAATACATTGACACATAAATTGTTTTAACACAAACTTTCAAACTAAATTTTGAGTTAAAACAAACTCTTGTTGAACGCCTCAAGTTCTCAGAAATAAAAGCAACTTACTTACTTTCTAAGCGTCATGAAATGAACATTTGAAAATTTAGCAGAGTGGTTTGAACAAGTGACCCCTATTTCCAGACTTGGACACAACAGGAAAGTAAAGGGGGCAGGGACTCACTTAGCTACGAAACTTTATCCAACCGAATAATTACAACTAAGCAATTTAAAAATAAACACTTTTGAAAATATCTTATCAAAGAAACAAAAAAGCACCAAGTATTGTCATTGCAGATTTTTAATCTATACTATAAATAAAACCTCTCAACACTGCTATTCATAAAGTGTCGTCGAGTCAACAAATGTCAATCTGCACAATCGCAATGACGCTGCGATAATATAACCGACTCAGCATGTAAATTATGACAAATCTGCTTATTTACATTAAGATGAGTGCTAACGTAAGTCCTGGTGAGAAAGTTCTGCGAAATTGAGGAAGTATTAACTCTTCAATCGATGATCACACGTGTAAAGCATGTGTAATATTTGTTTGGCTCTCAGCTCGCCTTGCCGATCAAATATAAAGATTTTGAGTGTTTTTCTTTATTATTTATAATTGGCAGAGTTTCAGGTTATTTTCCTGTTGATGGAATACTTTGTTTCGAACCAGCTCGAGATCCTTTGGCTGTACTCTTTGGAGTGCCTTTGGGCGTGCCCCGTGGGGGTGTCGGGGTTTGGGTAACCTTTGGCGTATCTTTGGGGGTGCCCTTAGGAGAACCGATTGGCGTATCCTTTGGGCTGTCTTTTGGTGTGCGTTTAGGGGGGTCTTCATCTGCTTCCTCCACAGGGTGCTTCTTCCAGAAATCTTCCACTTTCAAGAAGATGTCCACAGCTTCCTACAAACAATCAATGGCAAAATTAAACTTCTTAAAATAGTTCTCACTAGAGCATGGTTTGTGGCAAAAACTTTTAATTTATCAAACTTTTAAGTTGATTATAAATGAATCGTGTACTGTACCTATAATGTAAAGTAATAAACCAACGAAGAATGGAGTGAATCAAGAACAGCCAGAGTTAAGTGAATTTCTTATGCTCGAGACTTAAAAATTTCTAAACTGGCCTCTATACTCAACAACAAAAATAACTAACTGTAGTTTCGTTCAACTTTTCGTCATGATACAAAGAAATGTAGTTCTGATTACCAGGTGCGCTGATTATCTCCATATTAACTTACATTTCTCATTTCCTTCTGGTATTCTCTCAACTCCTGAACCTCGGGATCTTTCCTTACCTATAACGGTTGGAAATACTGATTAATAACGTCGAGAATTTTCTCAACCACAGAGCGAGCATCATTCCCTCGCAATGACTTCAATGAAGGGTTCTTACCCATTTTATACCTCTAGCAAGACGACCCTGAAAGTCCTTGCTGGGGGGTAAAACTGACTCTGAAAGACTCTGTACAGGGGATAAACTGACTCTGGTATATCCTGCAAAAATTGACCCTTAATGACCCTGTACAGAAAATAAACTAACCCTGAAAGGCTGCAAAAGACATAAGCTGACTATGATTGACCCGTTAAAATGGGATAAAATGACCCTGAGGACCCTCTAAAACACATTAATGAACCGTTGTGTACGTTAGAGGGCAAAAATTGACTGTAAAACTGTAAGACTGTAATAGACATTGCAAAGACATTAATTGACCCTGAATATCCGTTAGAGGGCATAAATTGACTGTAAGATACATTGAAATACATTAATTAACCTCGAAAGACTGAGCAGACAACATGAGTTTGGTCCTGAATGACCTTTGAAGTCATTGGTTCAAAAAAAAAGTTATAAGCGTGGATGATTAGACAAATTGAAAAGGCTATTGCAAATAGAGACAATGGAAGGACATTACCAACAACATATAAAAAAAATTTAACTTCTGACATTGTTGTTTCAAATACTTGAGAAACTTTATTTTTATCATAAACAAGTTTAAACATGATTTTTGTATAGTTGTTTTTAATTAATTTTAGCTTTATTTGTATGTTGCTATGAAAGTCTGAAAGCTTGATGCTCAAAATAATTCAAAATTTTCATAGCGGAGACTGAGAAAAATATATATCATACTATGAAGATACTGAGCAACAAATCAATTTTGAATTAAACAAACCATGTTTGAAATAGGATGTACTTACCAGGTACCCTCTGTAGAACGACTGAATAATTGTAGCAGCTTCATCATCAGTTAGTAAAAGAGACAAAGGCAATGGCGGACGAGGACTACACACATTGACAAGAAACAACAATATAGTTAACTTCATGATTTTGATGAAAAGTCTAAGCTTGTCATTCACGAAAACATCAGAAGTAGTGAATATGACAAAAATAATGCAAACAAATCCAGTTAGTAACAAACTCCAAAAAATACAGAGCATCTAAATCGTCTAAAATTATATATAATTTCATTTCAATTAACACGAATAGTTGAAGTTAACAATTAAGAGGCTGTCCGCGTAAGAAACGACCAACGAATTTTTGACACAAAATAGATTTCCTTCAAATTTTCTGTGCAA
>JAOBAT010102478.1:0-15684 GCA_026413305.1 Hydrozoanthus tunicans
AAAGAAAGAAAGAAAGAAAGAAAGAAAGAAAGAAAGAAAGAAAGAAAGAAAGAAAGAAAGAAAGAAAGAGAGAGAGAAAGAGAGAGAGAGAGAAAGAGAGAAAGAAAGAAAGAGATTGGTTGGTTGGTTGATTGATTGGCTGAAACTTATTCGTTTGTTTGTTTGTTTGTTTGTTTGTTTGTTTGTTCGTTCGTTCACCTGCGTGCGTTTGCTGTGAACTGGCTGAGCCTGCTTGAGATGCCGAAGAAAGACTAAATTCAGCCCTGGGGCTAAGAAACTTCGATTTCTAGTTCATCATAACGAATTTTCTGTGTGGTTCTTGGTCTGTTTCTTGTTGATATCATTCTGCGATTCGTGTTTTGAAAATCAAGGGTTTTCGAATATGTTGTGCTCTGTCTTTTGGGAAAATCTCGCTGCTTGCAAACGAGACTGCCCGAAGGTGTCCGTACGATATGCAAACTCTAAACGACAAGCCATAACAGCTTAAAAATCCGTTGACAGATCTAAAGATTTAATCTCGTTAGGAATTTTTGACTATCATGATTGCCTTATGTTGTATAGTTTTTATACCTACATCTAGCATGGAGATATTGTGTTATAATGACCTTGAAAACATTTAGTTTGCGTTCAGAGTGTTAATAATAGCTGGTATTTTTAAAAGCAGAAATAAACTTTGTTTTCCAGCGTGCATTGAGCCATGTTTAACAATATAAGCATAATGAAACTGTGATTAAAAAATAGTAATTGATTATGAAGATATGTAAAATCGATTAAATTTGTCTGCATGATTGAGTGCATTGAATGATAAGCGCTGAAAAGCAAAGTAAATCATTTCTTCCCGCGTGGATAATCTTTGTCAAGTTGCGAGTGCCATTGGTTTGTTGAGCTGCAGTTCGTACTTGGACTAAAGTAGAGAAAATCAAATCCCTGAAAACAAATACTGAAACTAGGGACAAGGGAAATCTCCCTCAGTACTTTGAAGAACTGAAAACACTGGCCTTGCCGCTCGGCCCATTGTTTGAAAGACACTGGCGTTGAGGTAGTGTTCATAAACTTTGCGATACGTATTATAGTGATTGGCGAGCCAAGGTTTGCTCCATAGTGGAAAAGGTTGTTTTTCTTGGTTAAGCCTGTTCTCAAAACTAGACTTTATCGCTCTAAAAACTGTTATTTTACTACGTGTTTCGCTTTTCGAGTGCTTTGGTAGGAAAGATGTGCCTAGTAGTGATTCACAAAATTATATTGTTCGTTCACTGCTGCCCTCCAGGAACGAGTAGAACGCTATAGAAACGATTGATTTATTTTGCCGTTTTGGATAGAAACTAATAAATTGAACTTTAATTGATGTTTCAAAGGAAAGAACGACCAGGGAACAAATAAATGTCGACTTTGTTGTCTTAGTTAAACACTCTCAAAGTTAACTCAATGGGTTCAATTCTCGGTAAATAGAAATTGACTTGTTTTTTCCCTTTTTCAATTTAAGGTGTATCTGTTAACTTCTTTGTTTTTACTTGTCAACAGGAAAAACAGAGGCCGGCAAAGTTAAGGGAAGTTCTTATCAGAGGAAACTGCTGCGTGTTAGGGAACTCTTGCAGCGCTTAAAAACAACAACAGACACCTCGACTGTGAAGCTTCTGTCGCAACTCTTGAATGAAAACTCAAGTGATGGCAGAGAAGGTAGTGAAAAGTTAGCTTCACCAAGAGAATCATTTGCGTTGTTGGAATGAGAACTTAGTATCGGGGGGAAACTTGTTTTATTACAATAACGTATTAGTGCGATGAATGACTGTTTCTACGGTCTCCTTATTGGAATGAATGACGTTTTCTTGCTTCTGACACCAAACGCAGATAATGTTTCTTGTCACTTCCGTTCGAGGCGATCCTGGTATGAAATGAATCGAAAATGTAATGTAACGAGAGAATACTCGAGGGTCCGAAATGTTAATGACTTTCACCTACATTCTGGAGTTCTTAAAGAAAACTTGACAAAAATGGGCTTTTGCACACACCAGGTAATATCTTAGCTGAATGAGCAAAAAGCTCTTTCCTTTCAACGCATTTTCTTTTTCTTTTTCTTTTCATTTAAAATCATTGCAAAAACGGGTTCTCTTTGAAAACTTATTCAAAACAAACTGATTTTGAATTTATAGATATAGTAATTATAAATCAACATGTATGTGTTTTAAAAATTTGATTTGCCACGATATAGCAGTTTTGTTTACTTGGCGGTGATGCGAATTGATCAATTAAATTTGATTTAAAGTTGTTTTCTTAGACAATTCTCCTTGTATAAAATTACATACGCTCTTTTTAAGAACCTTTTTTTACACGAAGCTTAAAAAAGACCAAAGTTTAAGAACATTCAGACGCTAAGGAATGGAAGAGACAAATATTTATGTGGTACTCGTAGGTTAAGGTTATGGGAACATTTTTTTTTTCCCAGCTAATGTTCATTTTTTTATTTATTTATTTTTAAACTTTTTGCCGGCTATGGAAGCGATCAACTCACTAAAGTATATTTCTGCTTCCAGTTGTTACGAATAGAAAATAACAACTACACACCCTAAATAAGAAAAAAATTTTCAAACGTCTTTTAAAAAAACTAGAAAAATTTAACTTTCGGTCTTGGACCAAAGATTTGGCGTTTTTGTTAAAAAAAAATTGGAATGTAGCTTCCCATTATTTTTTAAATCGGCAAATATTGTCTGTGTTTACACACTTTTTGTGAGAACACATTTTATAAGAACTCCCAGGCTGAGGTTTCCAGGGATTAAGAACAAACTAAGAACAATCATTAGGCTGAAATTTTGATCAGATAATTTTAACAATTTTTTTTAATAATAATAATAATAACAATAATAATAATAATAATAGTAATAATAATAATAATAATAATAATAATAATAATAATATTAATAATAATAATAATAATAATGTCTAGTATTTATAAAGCGCCTTTTTCGATATGCATATGTTCAAAGGCCCCCAACAATGGTTTAAAGTTGACTCTGGTATTGAGGGTCTTACATAGTCCACTATACACGGCTCACAACTATATTCACTAAGAGTTAATTGGCCTCAGTTAGTAGTAGACAGACCACAATACCGGGATCACCCTAGTCTTTTCGACAAGTGCTGTGGGTTCTTTTAAGTCCCCCGATTCGGAGATCGAGAGACTGGGCCTATGCTTCAACGTCCTTATCCGAGAAGACGCGAAGGTCTAACCGTTTGTAGATGTTAGGGCAAAGGCAGCACCCGGGGGGGAGAGGGTACTCCCTATATTGGGATGGTAGGTATGACCGTTATATATTTTAGGGGTTGTTAAAAGAAATCCTGTGTTAAACCAAGAGCCTGGTATTTCTTACTATAGTGTTGAAAACGCGAAGCTTATACGCGATGTTAATAAGCAATTTAAGAAAATTTTGAGGCTGAAATCGCTATAAAATTGAAGAAATACCCAGCTTCAGCCGTAAGTTGCTGGTTCTTATACAAAAAGCGTACACACCGTGTACTGACAACCGTATTCAAACGTACATCAATTATAGTTGTATAAGTTTGTTTTGCCTCTATACCGAATTCCCGTTCTTTCCAAAACCAATTCACTTTGCAATCTGAATTTGGGGCCATCCTTTTATATAATCAAAACAATCGTAAAATGTTAGTTTTAGTGACATAGCAATTTGTTTACGTAATTTTTAACTATACTTGGTCATAGTAAACTTTGACCTTGAGTTTGAATTTGACTCTTTTGTCGCTATTTTTGTATATATTATAACGTGCTGGTATTTAAAAATCTAAATTAACGGTAAATACGTACATAACACATACGTGAACCCTTTGTACCCACAATGAACTTGCTTCAATCAATCAAGGAGTTCAACTTTATCAGCTTACTTACTTAGTCTCGTACGTTGTTTTGCCACCGTGTACCAGAATAGAAAAACAGATGGGAAATAGATTGTTTGATAAAATAACAACTTATGAGTTTCACAAGGGTCACGTGAGAAACGCGTGAACTTGGGACCTTTCGCCAAACTTACCACTCGACTGCTTTCAAGCACTTTAAAAAATGTCGCGCGGACTTGAGTTTTACGTGCTAGTTTTACAACCCAGTCTGTAAGCCAATACAGAAAACCAAGTTTTAAAAAACGTTTTATAACATTCCTTTCGCATGTTTTGGTGTCCAAGTGTCGCACTGTTCTGGGTTCGACTGCAAGAGTGTTTCGTGCTTTGATTTTTGTGGCAATTTACACAAGCAATTTTTCCTCGACAAGTTTTTCTTGACATGGGAAATTTTCTCGTGTAGATGGTGAAAAATGGACAATTTTTTACTTGTTAAGTCTGAAATTTGCTTTTGTATAAACGGATCGGACAACAAGGAAAATGCGACAAGGATATGATACCCAGGCACAACTAGAACTCGTCAAGGAAACTTGCTCGCTGTCTACACGAACAAGGAAACCTTGTCAAATAAAAATTGTAAAGAAAAACTTCTCGATCGTTTACGCGAGCAATAAAAATTGTCAAGTAAACTTGTCAAGGAAAAAGATGCGTGTGTAAACGGGGCTTAAGTAACGGGCGAGTTTGAAAATTATTGAGTTTTCATTGTTGAAGGACTAACGCACAAAGAAATTTCTTAGGTGAGAGTGAATTATCGACTCGTATTGATCATGAGATCTAATTTAATTCAAAATCGCTGAATTTTTTTACTAAAAATATGAAGGTGTTGTTGGTTATCTTTTAGGACAGAAATTGAAAAGTTACCAATCTTTCACTGAGAATATCAGTTTTTAAAAGCAAAAAAAAAAGGTTTTGCGTGGTTTCATGCATAATGCTGTATCAAACTTCTAGAGTTTCATCTTTGCTCTTCTTTTTTTGCCAGTCTTAATGTGTGCGATTTTTTTCGAAACTCAAATGTTGTGAAATTCATTACAAGAAGAAAGGTTTTAACAAAAAAATTAAGCAAACAGGTACTAACGACAAACAAACTATTCAGTGACAAAAGCAATTAACAAAATACCACGTTACAACTGATTACACGTAGCGTAAATACCAAGAAATTGGCTGCAACGCGAACAGCTGTTTGTTGGCACTTGTTTGAGCTCGCCAGCAATGCACTGCCAAGTATCTAGCTAGATACAATGAAAAATCTTATCCATCAGTTATACATTACTTACTAGTCTTTATTTTCCTAACACAGAGAAGGGTGAATTGTATAGTTTCTAGGCTCAGTCAACAGATGGCTTTAGAAAACTTGTTTTGTTTTTCCCAATCTTTGCGTTTAATCTTAATAGCACCAGGCACTACTTGGCTTAGCGTATCAGATCAGTACAAACTTATCGTCGCTACAGCAATGTTGAAACAAGTTAATTTAGTGACAAACAACCGCTTAAGTTCGACGAGTAAACGTAAATACATTGGTTTTTACTCTGAAATCCCTCAATGGTATCTAAAGAGGACCGGTTGAGTTACAAGCCCTTAAGCTATTTGAACACACTGCGAGCTTTAAATTTGTTTATCATATTACTGTGATTCATTTCCATTGCAGAGCTGCAACAGGCGAAACGCAAGCTGCTTTATCGCTTGAAGGACTTTCTAGCAGCACAAGACAAGCTCAAAGGTTTGTAGTTTCTTTCCGTATTTCTTAAATTAAGCTCGTGGTACCTCGAACATTTTCTTGTAAAAGTCATACCGAATAGTTACCCATCTTTTGGGTGTTATGACAAAAAAGTTTTGATCAAGGATTTTAATTAAGAGTTTTTGGTCAAATAGTTTTCCTTTATGAGATTGTCAAATTAGTTTTCGCTTTCCTTGAGTTTTCCCCGCAGTATAAACGGTGCGTATCTAGTCATATCAACTTCGGTCCCCTCAGGTTCTTCAAAAACTGACTTCTATCGCGATCGAGTAAAGACACTTTCCTTCACGCACTGAGAAACGGACACCAATGGAATGGCCCCGACAAGCACAGGCTAAAATTAGTGGTACAAAACTTTAACTGCGGTTTTCAGCCGACAGTATCGGTTCTATTTTCTCCCGACTATTTTCCCATAAAAATAAAAGCGACATTCACGGTTCTAGCTTCATATTTATTAACAAAAATGATCAGTATCGAGATTTAAATCATCTAGGGATCTCTTTAAGCCCAGGGGGTTTAAGTAAATGTTGTGATGTTTTTTCTTGTTTGAAATTCGGTCAAAAACAAACCGATTGTTAAAATTACATTTTTTGGCAATTTGGACAAAACATGCATTTCTCGTAATTGTACTAGACCTACTACTGCTTGAGTTGTAGACTACATTGGTGATGTAAAACGAGACAGTTTCATCTGTCGTGGGTCGATCTCCAAGATGTAATCAAAACTGAGCAAAAACGACAATACACATTTTTTGTAGAAAAAACACAGTTTTCAAACTCTTGATCTACTGAGATCTTGTCAGATATCAGTTTATTTGCCTTTTCTGTCCCATTCAGTTGTTAAAACCTAACTTCAAACGCATCTGAGAGTGACGGGGATAAGCTCATGAAAATATTAACAAAATTGAGACAAACTATTTATTCAATTCGTAAATCTAAAATGTTTGCCAAAGAAAAAAATAAAAATAATCATTAATGGTTTGTGAATAAATTCTTTTTGCATGGAAAAAGAAATCCTGCTGTGTATATCACAACATGTTGCTAAATCAGAGAATATGAAAGAAATTGTTTCGCAGTCGGAAAATATCGCATGATTATGGAATGTGGGTTCTTATACTCCTGGAATTTCAAAAATCTTACACAATAAATAAGACATGTCGGTGAAACCAATATGCCCCCCCCAAATGCACTTCACAAATTTTATTTTTAGTCGTTGCTTACGTATTTGAAAACATATCAGAGAGTCCTGCAAATTTTAAGAGACACGACGTAGTTTTAAGTTTGGAAAGGGAATTTTGGGGTTAGGGTCGTTTATTTGCGAGAACTTCTTTAGTTCTTATTCAAAAACATCAGTCTCTGAAAACAACAGATTTCTACTGTTATCCTACTAAAAACCAATCTGGCTAAAAATTTGCCATTTTGAACACATCTGTCCACCTTCTCCTTAAGAAACAAACTCAACAAGATAGATGCGTTTTTTTTCTTCTTGAGAATTATTGTTATGTAACAAGTTTGTTAACTTTCATTTCGATTACTGTACTTATAGCTTACAGGTAAACGGATTTTTCGTTTTAAAGACACTACTAAAACTAATCACGAAACTTAGATAAAGAAACGCTTTAGAACTACGGCTTGTTTTCTAATAATGAGGGCTTTTTCATAATCTTATAGTTGCTATAAAACGTCAATCGATTGCAGAAATGTTGCTGCATTCATTGCATTAGTGCTTAAGCAAGAAAATAAATTGTTCTGAAGCGCGAAAATTTCCTCGTTTTCCGGTGAGAATCGCTATCACAGCTGGTAGACAGCAGGCATCTACCAAAACATACATGCTTCCCATATTTTTCTATTTTTGTGTTTTCCTCGGGTCCATGTTATGCAATATAATTACTATCATATGTTGTACTACAGTAGAAAACTGACTGGCGATAATACTTGACAATTCCTTTGAGCATATAACCACAGTGATTGTTTTTCACTTAGCTAATGTGTTGAGAGATCAATCAATTAAAGTAACTTTGACAAGTTTTCTCCGATGTCTTGAGATTCCATTTTTCTTGTGTGGCATGTTGCGTATCAAAAGGGCAAGAAAATTATAGTACACGCTGTTTTTTTTTTATAAAAACCAGTAAGCTCAAGCTAGTTTATCAACTCTTAATTCTCTTTACATAACTCAACCCTTTCTGTTCCAGCCAGTTTATCAACATCTAACTTCTCCTTACATAACTCAACCCTTTCAGCCCCAACCAGTTATCAACATGCAACTTCTCCTTACATAACTCGACCCTTTCTGTTCAAGCCAGTTTATCAACATCTAACTTCTCTTTAAGTAATTCGTACCAAATCGGTCATTATGTAGTGTTATCTCATTGCATAGCTCAACCCTTACTGTTCCAGCCAGTTTATCAACATCTAACGTCTTCTTACATAACTCAACCCTTTCAGTCCAAGTCAGTTTATCAACATCTAAGTTCTCATATCATAGCTCAACCCTTACTGTTCCAGCCAGTTTATCAACATCTTACTTCTCCTTACATAACTCAAGCCAGTTTTCCAACATCTAACTTCTCTTTACGTAACTCGTACCAAATCGGTCATTTTGTAATGAGAAACGGATGAAAATTGATCAAACTTAGAAAAATTACCGAAGGTGAAAAGTAAAATTCTCCTAAACTGGTAACAAGGAAAGTATGGGTTTTGGTTGGGAGAATTTAGCAGCACTGGCTACATTTGGTGTACTTGGGGTGAAAGGGTTAAAAGACGAAATACGGGTTTATTTATGTGGACCTTATTATAGAAGAATGAAAATAAAGATTCATTGTAAAGCTTATATTAGGTCTGCTTTACTCAGGTTGCAAGCCCGAGGGGTTTGCCGACCCTGCGCAATTGGAACATTCGCTGTGTCACGTGCTCATGGATAAAGCGTTAACGAACTGCCTTTTGTTATTGGACAAAGCAGAAATGGAAAAAGAGCTGAAAAGACTTCTGGAGGTTCATCCTTCTGCTCACAATAAAGGTGATCACCTCTTTCATTCCTGCAGCATTTGTCAACATCTAAATTCTCCTTAAAGTAACAATATAGAAAATAAGCTGATCAGTGCTGAGATTATGAAGTTTGATCATCTATCTAAAGCTTTGGTAGATAAATGACTAAATTCTCCCAAAGTACTTACAGAAATATTATAGACGTAAGTTATGAGAAGTTGTAAACTTATCATTGGGCGTCCTTAGAAGTAAAAGGTTGAAAGCAACAAGCACTGCCAAGATACAAGGCACTGATAGTTAACGTTGACATAGTTTTGTTCTGAACTGTCAACCCTTTTAACCCAAGCAAGTCGCCAACGTCTGAATTTTCTTAACCAGGCTTTCAAGTGATCCTACTTCTCTTACTATTTCCTACTTTTTTTACCCTTCTCCTACTATTCCTTCTTTTATCTTGAAATTCCTACTATTTCCTACTTTTCATATGCTGCAATTTCAACAAATTGTGCAATATTGTATTATGCAGGAATAGGGAGTAAGCCTTGCAGGTGTTCAGGGTTAAAGCCTGGACGACATGTCGCAAAGAAGATTTCTTGACGAACAAATGTTCATCTGGCATGTCCAGTCCAGATGGCTCACACTCATAACAGCAGTGAAACAAGTCACAGGCAGACTAGAAGCAGTTCATCAGTACTTCTTCAAAGATCTGTACCAAAGGCTGCATTCTTAGTCCTTCTTCTAAGCCCTCAGTTGTCCTACTTTTCTCCTACTTTTCCCCTCGAAATCCTTCTTTTGTTCTACTTTTAAAATAATTTATGGTCCTAGTTTTCTCCTACTTTTTCACCAGGGTGTGCTTGAAAGCATGCTTTACACATCACATACAAAACAAGTGATTTTGTAAAAACGGGAATTGATCAAGCAGAGTTATCTTATTTATCTATCTATTATCATCCCTCCCATCTTCAATGACGATAAGTGGCAGGTGCCAACGAATAAGCACCGCTGTCCACGAGGAGCGTGGTGAAAGAAGGCCGCAGGAATGTTCGACCCTCGATTTGAGACAGTTCCTACTGGCTGAGCCAAGGTCGAAAAACATTAATGAAGATGATGAGAAGTATATATCAAGAGTAGTCAGAACCGACACGACATTTGTAGTGTTAGGGACTGAAAGAGTTAAAAGTGAAATTCTCCCAAAGTGATATCATGAAAAGTTTAAGTCAAAATTGAGAGAAATTACCAACACGATATTTGTTGTGTTTGGGGCTGAAAGTGTCCCGAAGTGATATCGTGAAAAGTATGAATCAAAATTGAGAGAGTTTACCAACACGACATTTGTTGTGTCTCTGGCTGAAAAGGTTAAAAGTGAAATTCTGCCATAGTGATATCATGAAAAGTATGAATCAAATTTAAGAGAATTTACCAACACGACATTTGTTGTGTTTGGGGCTGAAAGGGTAAAACTGAGTGAAACTCTCCCAAAATAGTTACATGAAAAGTGTGAATTCTAGTTGGGAGAATTTACCAACACAGGGGTCCCGCGGGGCATTAAAAGTCATTAAAAGTCATTATGGATCGCTTTGCAAGTTTAAGGCCTTAAAAAGGTCTTAAATTTGGTAAAATTGCTTCACGAGGTCTTAAAAGGCATTAGATTTGGAAAAAAATGAAAAGGAGTTGCTCAATAGCACTCGTTTGCATATTGTTTGGATATTTGCTGAATTTTGTGCTACTTATCGGACGAACGACGCGTGTTGTTTGTTTATTCCTGTCTGCTGAGTGTGCAAGTCATGGAAGAAGCCTGGGTACAATTTTTAAGCCATGTGACTTCGGAGGTCACGCGGCTGCAGAGCGACGAGTTTTGTGATGTGCTCTGGTGAACCTTTTGTAATTCAATAATGACAATTTAATTTTCTTGTTTTGGTGTTTTTATTCAATCATTTTCTTCGATTTGATATGTGAACCATCGACTGGTCATGGGAAAATGGGTGTTCAACAAACTGTGGCTGCAAAACACTAAGTTTAATTCGTGGCTGAAAGCTGACTCGCAAAGCAAGTGTGATGCCTTCTGTACCGTGTGCAAGAGAAGATTCAAGCTTGGAACCATTGCGATCGGTGCTGTAGAATCTCAAATGAAATGTGAGAAGCATAAATCCAATGCTACAATTAGCTACCAGAAGATTACTAATTTTGTGGCGTCAAGCACGGCGATACAGCGACTTTTTGGACAAGGAATCAAGGGATGACAGCTTTGAGAACTTTGACTACACAAATTCAGAAGCACGTGTAGACACTTTTCTGTATGGTAAGATGAAAGCATATCCAAAGTTGTGGGTTGTTAGGTTGCTCTCTCATGGACAGGAAACTGTTGAGAGTGGCTTCTCTATCAACAAAGAGGTCGAAATGTGTAACATGGAAGCACGAACTGTAGCAACACACAGACAAATCTGTGGTTACAATCACCTGTGGTGGTGGTACAAAAGTTCCAGTTACGAAGGAGCTGCTCCAATCTGCAGCTTCTGAAAGGTCGCGATACCGTGCTTATCTGGACGAAGAAAGAAAAAAAAAGATGACTGAGGAGCAAAGTTTTAATAGAAAGCAGCTTGTGGCAGAACTAGAAACTGCCAAGAAGCAAAGGCAGACATTGCAAGGTACTTGTAACAGACTCATTACTGATGCTGAGAGCCTTGTAGAAGAAGCAGAGCAGCAGCGTCCAGACAAAATAGCAGAGCTCCTGATCAGATCTAATGCAATCCGGCAGAAGCTAAAGGAGAAAAGAGCTGTAATGATGGTGGTCCAAGAGCGGATTGAATCAAAATCTGAAGAGCTCAGGCTTATTTGATTGTGTCCAGCTGTCTATAACATTTCTGTTCTCAGGCCATAGATTGGAGAATTATGGACAATGGTGTTTGGTGTTTCTGGATAGTTCAGTTTGATATTGAAGAATAGTTTTGTTGTAGTCATTGAACTAACTCTCAGATGAAGTGAACATTATATGAGAGTAATTTATTACCAATGTTTGTCACTAATGACATGGAACTACATGCTTATATTTTTTGCTTGGAACATCTAGAATGAACATTTACATTACCAGTACTTACACTTGCAAGTATATACTAAAACTAATGTATTGGTTGCCCAGAGACTTTCAATTTGATATTTTCATATACACTTGCTTCATTTCAAATTTGTAAATGTATGGTCTTGAAAGGTCAATCTTGATAAAGATGGTGAAATCATTGTTCTATCAGTCGTTAGATATCCAAATTTTTTAAATTTGTGTTAAGAATCTAATTCGCAGGATAGGTCTTAAAATTTGAGACTTTTGGCATTAAAAAGTCTTAAAAAGGTCTTAAATTTAAGAAGTCCTGAGCTGCAGGAACCCTGTCAACATAACATTTGTCGTTATTAGGGTTAGTTCGTCTTTCAGTCTAACGTCGCGTTTGTTTGTTTGTTCTCGTTAGGTCTGGGGCAACCTCTGACGGTTGTCTGTCCCAAACACTGTACTCATGGTACAGAAGGCTTCCACTTAAAAGGTGATGGCCGATTAGTGTCTATTGATGAGGGCGTTGGCTTGGACAGCCCCTCAGGAAGTATCTCTCCGGGCGCTTTGACTAGCAGCCAGACGAGTCTTTGCAGCGCGAGCGGAAAATCACCGACAACGACGGCAGGTGGGGGAGATTGTTCTATGGTCGAGTCGGATCTTGCTTGTTTGCGCAAGGAAAATGATGATTTAAGAGCCAAGCTAGAGGAAAGGGAAAAAGAACGCGGCCAAATTGGAATGAAGCTAAAAGAGAGTGAACTATTGATTGCTCACTTACAAGAAAGAAAATTGAACGAAATGGAAACCTTGAACAAAAGGCTTTTGGATGCACAGAGTCAGGCGGAAAGCTTATGTCGAGAAAGAAATACTCTTGACGAGAAGCTGAAAGAGATGGAACATAGATTCACAGCTTTGAAAAAATCGGAGAAAAAACTGCGTGCTGAAATTTGTGTTGACATGGAAAAGAAACTTGTTCGATCCGAAGACACAAACAAGGTACTGCGCAAAAAGGTGTGGAGCCTCGAGAAAGCACTGTCTGGCAGTAGTCTGTCCTCTCTCGACAGTCCGCACATGCGCGATAGAGATCAACTGGCGCAGGAACTTTCTGATGCAGCCTCGCAGAATGCAAGACTTAGTATTACTGCTGCCGATTTGCAGGAACTGCTGAGAGAAAGCGAAGAACGGTTAGCATACATGGAAGAGAATGAGTTTATCTTACGCGAGGAGATTTTTGCTGAAGCAAACGTTAAGATAGAGGAAATGGAAACCGAAAAAACTAAGCTGAATGAACACATTATAGAAATTGAAGGCAAACTAGCAGAGTCTGGAAAGATTGTTGTAGACTCAAAGAATTTCATTGAAAAAATGACAAAAGAAAGCCAAATAGTAATCGAGGGACTCAGAAAGCGTGTGAAGGAACTTGAACAAGAACTCCAAACTCCAAAGTCAAAGCTTGAGTATGAAGAAAAACTTCGCAACGCCGAGAACAACTGTAAGCATTTAAGCGCTAAAATCGTGAAGGTTGAGCAGAAGTTGAAAACGGTTTTGTCTTTAGACGGCCGTCAGAAGTCTCTTACCGACTGCGCTATTGAAGAAATGCAGTTACTAAGAGACAAGGTTGAGAAAACCGAAAGAGAAAAATTACAGCTTGAAGCTCAGATTGGTGCTGTTGAAAAGAAACTAAAAGGAACCGAGAAAATATTTGCGTCGATGAGAGATTACGAGGTTGGGTTAGAAGCAGATATATCTGATTTGAAAACAAAGAACGAGGAGCTTCGAGAAAACAAAGAAAAGCAGAAAAAACACGTGGACGAAGAACAAAACGCTAAAGATAACGAAAGCAAGTTGAACGATATGAGAATGAAGAATATTGCCATGGCAGAGGAGATGAGAAACTTCAGAGAACACAGTTACTCCATGGAGAGTCAACTATTCATGAAAGATCAAGAGATCTTGTGCCTCAAGAACGAAATTGTTGACCTAATGAGTGAAGTCAGCAAGCTTGATCTTGAGTTTAACGAACTTGTTAGTGAAAAGACAGAACTCGAAAACAGAATGGTTGAGAATGTAAACAGCCAGGTTCATCTCGATTGGGAGATGAATGCTGTAAAATCCGAGAATAACAGGGTCTTAACTCAACTGAATTCCCTTTTGAGAGAAAACGCAGCCTTACGAGAACTGTTGCAAAATGCTGGCATCGCCATCGAAAAATCTGTTGCGAGAGCCCTCGAAGAGAGAAGTACTTTTAAACAGAAGATTGTTTCGTCTGAAAATCGTGAGAAATCTCTTGAACGCATAGCATACAAACACGAAGAAGATAATGTGAAGTTGCATCTTCAAATGGAGATGAAGGAAATTACCATCTCTCAGCTACAGGCGAAAATGAACGACTTAGTTACCGAGAAGCACAAACTTGACTCATTCATTGCAAACATGTCGAAGAGGAACAAGGAAGTAATCAGAGAAAACAAAAGCTTAGTTGAAGATATAAAATTATTTGAAGCTAAACTGAACTCTGTTCAAAACGAGTTATCCAAGTGTTCAAAAGAAAAGGAAAAACTCCTTAGCGAGGTCTCGTTGCGCTTTGCCGAAAACGAATCCATAAAAGCGTTCGCATCTTTGTGCGCTGAAGAAACCGAAATCCTGAAAAGCCAGCTTACCATCCAACAAGTAGCGGGTGAGGAAATGGAGAAGAAGATAGATGAACTTCAACAAAACGCGACAGCCATGCAGAAACAAGTTGAGGAGCTTACCTGTGAAAAGACAACTCTGGAAGAAGAGAAAGCGTTCTTACAGCGGCGAGTTCAAAATGCGAGCCAAGTTATTGATCGCGTTAAAGAAGAATTACTCGGTCTTATGAAGACTGTACTTAGTTTACAGCGTGAACTGATTCGTTTAGTGGACAAAATTATGTCCTCGCTTGAAATTGACGAGGTGCTTCCAGAGCTTCCCCCAAAGGTTCCCGGATTGCTGTCAAGATCTCGGCCAAGACTCTTCTCGGAAGATTCCGGTTATCTTTCTTGCAACACTCACGATAATGTTTCTGATGTCGCCAGCAGCACCTCCAGTGAAGCTCTTTCAGGGGAAAGTTTAATATCGACTACCCTACAACCAGATGAAGACTACTTGATCAACCCATCGGACATAAGCATAATTCGAGAGAACAAAACTGAAATGTTTCGTATGCACGAGGAATTACGAGCCAAGCTGTTAGCAATTCGGGACGCTGTCGCTAGGCTCAGTCCGAAATCTGTAGACAGCTTGCCAGATCTGAGTGGACACGAGTATTCTAGTGACTCGGAGATGTTTAATAAGCTAGTGAATAGCAGTGACCGTCTAAAGAGCAAAATACTACCCTTTTCTAGCAGAGCAGAAAGAATAAAGCTAAATGGTATTTTTTCGCTCTTCAAAGAAAACGAACTGAACAAAGAAGGTCTGGTGTGTAAAGACGACCACGATATTTTCAATGTTTATGTAAAACTTGAGAAGACGCTTTCAAACTTATCTAACGAACTTTGTAAAAAGGAATCAGAGATAACGAAATTGCTTCAGGAGAAAGAGCGCCTTCAGAGTGAAATGATGCGCTGTGGTCGCTGTGGGTTTGCAAAGGAGAAAGTCAGAGCAGAAGAAGCAAAAGATCAACTTAGCGATGAGCTGATGGCCTGTATGGACGAAACCTCTCACCTGGAGACAGAGCTGCTCACGTTGGTGCAGTACAAGACCAGATTGGAGAAAGATCTGGAATCGGTTAAGAACGAGATTGGAGGAATGGAAGGAGAGCTTGGCATCAGCCCAACAAGGTAAATTTGAGCAGTTTGTGTTTGAAGCACTAACATCTGTGTTTTGGAAGATAAAGTAAAGAAACAAAGAAAAGACACTTTATGATGATAGTAGTGATGTTAGTCGCTTGGTTAGCGTAGTTGGTAAGGTGCCAGTCTTTCGTGCGGGAGGCCTGGGTTCGATTCCCGTTGCCGGACCTTCACTCAGGGTCTTAAAACAACTGAGGAGAAGGTGCTGCCTTTGCCCTAACA
>JAOBAT010102489.1:0-15684 GCA_026413305.1 Hydrozoanthus tunicans
CCCCCTCCCCCAATCTGAATAGGGTTAAGACTTTCTTCATACATAAAGAGTTCCTGTGTTCAAATTTTCAAAAACTGTACACAAGTGTAGTACCAGTTGGCAATGATGTAAGGAGATGCGTGCTACACAGCACTCACCTCGAGGCAGATGCAGCACTCGTCATGTCCAGAATCGGGTCGGCATTTGTGTTTACCCTCAAGTCGCTTGTCCAGACACACATTACATACATCACAATGAAAACTCCTGTCCTTGTGGATACGGCAGATACCACACTTGTCACAATGGTAGGGTTTCTTGTCTGTTCCAGTAAAGTGTTTACATTTTGGGCAGAAATATTCTGACAATTTGGTCCCACAGCTCTGGCACATTTGAGTACTGTAATCGTCAGTCACCTATCAAGTGGGTGACAGGGAACAAACGTTGAGAAGTTTCTCGTGAGGCCGTTAATAGGCAACACGGGTGAAGTCACCTAGACGTCTCCATATGTGTTTGTGTTTGATATGAGATTCAAGATGAACAGCAAGAGGATATTGTAATTTTTAAAGCAATAAAAACACTCGGTCGACTAAAAATGGTAATAGATGTTTTTTTCACAGTCCTTTTGTCGAAAATTTCTGAGAGACTTTTTGATTCCTCGTTCTTTTCTCCACTCATCTTATAAAAAATAGAAAGAAGTTGAATAAATAAATAAACTTAACAAATTTAAGATTTAGTTCGGTACCTAGCTTGAATTGCATTGTTTCTCGAATTTTGCGCAGGGGTTATTTTATAATATGTAATAACCCACCCAATAATTTCTTGCAATCTCATTGGATAAACCCGTCATGTGGTAGAAAATCGGAAGTAGGTAATCAGTTATTATAACCAGGAGCCCATAACTAGTTATGGGCTCCTGTTATAACCCATCCAATATTTTCGTGCAATGTCATTTGGTAAACGATCACGTGGTACAAAATCGGAAGTAGGTTATAAGCAAGTATATCCCTTCCAATTTGATAACTGCCCTCCTATTTCGTCGATCATTTTTAAGGCATGAATGCCTTTATGTAACCAAAAGGGCTCTGTCACTCATCGACCGATCAGTAAATTTTCGTGGCACTGGCCTGTGCCCTTCTTTTCGCATTCGGCCGAGAGAAGCGTGGGTTCTACTTTACTTGAACTGGCAACTGTGAACCAGTTTGCAAATCAGCTTGCGTTACAAAAAAGGGGTCGCCACGTATTTATTGGATGAGACTATTTCTTGTAAAATTTTACCGATTATTGTAAGTATTTTGAGCCTCACACGCATACATTTGAAACCTTTCAAGCAAATTGGGAATTTCGAAAATTTTTTCCTTAATGTTCATGTCTTTCTCCATAACGTGTCTGTTCGAACGTAACGTTGACGTTAATTTCTTTGTCGGTCGCGGCATGCTGAAAGAAACTGTTTTTGAAATAGTAAACTCAAAGTGCATTTCATGCCTTGAATTATAACTACCTTTGACTAATCAAAACAACAAACGTTCCTTTTTAAAGTTTGAATAAGTTTGAATTGATGGGCACTAAAATCGTTTCGCTGAGTTCAATTACTAAGGAAAACTGAATACCTGGTTTCAACGGCCTGCACAGAAAGGTTAACAAAGTATTCCGTATCAAACGTATTAGAAGGTGAGAAAAGAGCCACGAGCCCGCTTTCGCTGAACAAAAGTTTCAATAAAAAAATCTTAAACTTTAAGCGGAAAGCTTACTTACATCAGCAAATTTTTCCATCCAACTTTTAGCATAAAAGCATAAAACTTTCGCCGCTACGTTTACACAAAGTCTTGTTCGAAGAAAAACTTTTGGGAGGGTTATAAAATGAATAAACCCCTTTTTGGCTCACTGGTTTATCGGAGGATATAATGTCCTGGGCTGATACGCTGTCCTCAAGAATTCTCAGTTGCCCTCGAAGCTTCACTTCTTGGCCAATTGTTCATTTTTCGGACAATCTATCAACCGCTGACATAATACCTTCCGGTATACCAGCTGCCGGAAGGAGTTTATTTGCTAAATAATTAAAAAGGCTCGAAAGCTCAGCAAGATATCTGATCTCTTAGTTTCATAAGCTTAGTTTACTGTTGGTTCATCAGAAAGTAAGTAGCAAGATTGTAGTACCTATTTAATTGTGCGATTGAAACAACTGGGAACTCTGTAGTTAAAATCAAAGTACATTTCCAAAGCTTAACTTGACCCCTAAATTTTGTTTGGAAAACTTAGCATGTTCAAAGTTCAAAAGATTAAAGAGGAATTTTTTGGAAATGAAAAATTTAAACTACCAGCTCTAACATAAAATGTCTACCAACATAAACACATACTGCTGCATAGTTGGTATGCTTTCCTTATATGGCATTGATATTGAACAGAAATGGGTCTGTTAGTGCTCACCGGCTGCTCCTCTCTGCAGATGATGCACTGGAGATGAGTTGCCTCGTGTGCCTTGGCTTCTTCATTGGAGCAGCGCTTGTCACTGTTATGGCACCTATCAAAGGAATAAGTAGTATGATAACCTATCATATTGCTGCTCATTACTCATTAATGATATAACACCCTCTCCAGGAATACCTCCGTTCTATGAGCAGGGTCGTTTGGAGTGTTTTCTAATTCATCTGATAGTATGAGCTGAGGTTGGTCAAATTTGTTCTCTTTTTCAAAGACGCTAAGTTAATCTTAAACTGTTACTACGAGGAGATCAAAAGACTTGATCAAAGTCTCAATTCTTCAAATTTTTTTAGTGTCTTGTTTATATTGATTAGAAAAGTTTAATGTTAATCTACAGTCATTCAAATTGTTTTTACATGAGCAACACCTATGCCAACACTTTGTTTCCTACGCATAGGAACAAATTACAAAGAATCAAAGGTTCTTATCTCAGGTCACTGGTGCAATATCTAATTAGGTTAAGAAGAAAACTCACCTATGACAAGGGTGATATATATTGCAACAGGAGAATTTCACTTTACATCGCCGCTGATAGTGCTCACATAACCACTGTGGGGACTCCTGGACAGGATACTTGACATCATCCTCTGTTTCTGAATCGACGTTGCCTCCAGTGGCTCTTTCAATTTGGCCATCACATGCAGCTTCTCTTATATCTATGTTTCTAGCTTCATCTTCTCGGAGAGCTTGTTCTTGCTCCTCTCTTTGTCTCTCTTCGCGTTCTCTTGCTTCTTGTTCTCTTGCACTCCTTTCCCTGAAAGCCCTCTCGACTAAAGCACAGGCTTCAGCTACGCGAGACTCAAGGGTGCTCACAGTTTCTTCCACTGACTGAAAAGACTCTGTACTAGAAATACTCAAGTTTGCAAGCTCACTGATTTGGATTTCATCTTCTGGTGAGAGTTCTTCCACTATCCTACTTGCTTCTTCCTTGGAATATGAGTTCGTATCAATGCTTGATTCACTTCCACAAGCAAAGAGTTCAGACTTTGCATTGCTTGGAGTGGCGAATCCTGTTGATGACACTTCATTGTCTTGCCCATAGTTGATAGTTCTTTCAGGTGAACCGTTTTCCATTTGGGCTCTTGACTCGGAGCTATCAGAGAGTGGTGTATTTTGCGACAGCTCACCCCCAGATATCAAATCTTTGTTAAATGGATAAGACGTGCTACGAGATCGCGGCGATTCGCCCTGGGTGTTCGTCTTTGGGCTTTCAATGACAGCAGATAGGAAATGATTGACTCCTTGACAGTAATTTGATAAACCTGATTGGGAATAGGTATCCATCAAGTGTTCATCCCGTTCAGGGTTAGGAGCCAACAAAACTAGTTTAGTTTCATTATTAGTTTCACAAAATTCGGATTCACTAGATTTTGGTTGTGAGTTACTCGATTTTGCATTAAGTAACGATGAACATTCGGCGATGTTTTGTTCTGTTTGAAAACCAGATGGGAACATATTGTCACTCCCTTGAAAATGTTGCGTTGGAATACTACAGTCTTGCGTATGACGTACAAGGAAGGTAAAATCTAGTCCTCTGTTTTCAGGACTATTTGAAAGGAGAAAGTCACTAGAATAATTATGACTATCTACAAGAGACTCGTGAAAGTCTTGTGGCCTAGTTCCCTGTTCAGTTAAGACATAGTTTTCCTGTTCACCTATTGACGAACCAGGTGCTGCAGCACTGGTTAAATGAAGTGTTTGTTTTGGCCTTAAGTCAGTGTTTGCTTTGGCCCGAAAGTCACTAGAGTAACTATGACTATCTACAAGAGACTCATGAAAGTCTTGTGGCCTTGTTCCCTTTTCAGTTAAGACATAGTTTTCCTGTTCATCTATTGACGAATCAGGTGCTGCAGTACTGGTTAAATGAAGTGTTTGTTTTGGCCTTGCACCTTGGCGAAGATAGCTTCTATTATCATTTAATTTAGTCGTTTTCTCAGTACGGAGTGCTGCACACCCATCAGTAACATCATCATCATCATCATCATCACTTTCATGTGAGTTTTTTAGTTTCTTTTTTGACTGTTCATTCTTTATTTCTGTTGAACGAAGTTGGTTTTTGTAACTCTCTTGACTATTTACATGATGTTGCATAACCTTATATGCCTCAGGTTGGTCTTTCTTATCGATTGCATCTACTCCAGGTTCGGTAGAACGAGATCTGAGAATTTTAGAATTACTTGCTACATCTCCTTTCAACGCAGGTTTTACCAGTTCAATAAACTCTAACCTAGTTCCCTTTACAACCTCCTCAGTCACATTACATTCGGTGTCTAGCAGTTTTTTTCTATCTCCATTTTCCACTTCTCTTTTATTCCTCTGCTCACAAACTTGTGTCACTTGTGGTAAAGTCTGCGAAATACTTTTGCTTGTACCAATTTCAGTGACCTTTCGATCATCATGCGTCGAACTGAGAAGCTGACAACTAGAAATGTTTTTTGCTAATTCGTTTCCTTCAAACTTCAAACCGAATACCTCGAAACTGTCAACAACAGTACCCTGTTTGCATTTTGGCAGGGCTACTGTGTTGCCGTCACCTGAAAGACTTTTTACCTTCTTTCCTTCTTTGTTTTTAGCATTGCTGTCACTCGGCGAACAGAAAGTTTCTACCAGTGAATCTCCTGTTACTGCATTTTCAGCTTCTACACTATGGACGTCTAGTTGACTGTCTCGTTCATAGAAGCCTTCGTGGAGATTATTATCACTTCTGATGCATGCTCTGAGCTGACCATCTGATTCAGTATCACCTCCGACAAAAGCGTCATCTTCCCTGCTGTATGGTCTGAGTTCATCAAGTTTACTTAGTTCTCTGTTGTTTCTTGTGTGCATTTTAGGCTGGCCATCAGACTCATCAAAACTTTCATTATCTTCATAGGAAACATCAACGTTTTGCAATTGACTACTTGCACCTGCAAAATAACCCTTGACGCCTTCCTCTCCTTCTGTGCCCACATTTCTTAATTCAGTAGGTTGCCATCCTACAACATCCTTGGAGGGGGAAAAACTCTCAGCCTCACCCTTATTCAATCCAGCGCTCAACAGAGAGCTAGCGTTTCTCGTGAGAAGCTTTTTATCATCTGCTACAACTCCTGTTGACCTAAGGTGACTACTTTCTGGGGCTTTTGAAGAAGCATCCTTTCTGACACCATCACTGCCGTGCCCAGACTTAATTTCATTCGTGAAGCCATGTAGATTGTCAGCCATATCTTCTGTCAACTCAGTGATGCCATCAGCCTGACAATCAGGAAAAGAGTTATCACCACTCTCATTACCAATTGGTCTTGGTCCATCTTTTTGTGTTTCGTCTTCTGTCAGTTAAGAACAGTGAAGTATTGTAACCAGCAGTAGCTGTAAATCTGTTACACAATCCTACCTGTAAATACCTCAGTACAACTGTTAAATTTAGAGGAAAAAGTAACAAACGGAAAGATGACAAAAATAACAATCTAGCTTATGTTCCACTAGTAGATTGTCAAAACATGTCCTCGACGTCTTACCAACTTACAGCCGGTCTTTCAGCACCTGACCGATGATATTTGCAGTTCAATCCTCAAAAGTGTGCTACAATGTACTAGTTTCTAGTCTCAGTACTGAAACATTCCTTCAACGTTTAGCCAACTTACTCTCCATCTGACAACAGTTATATAATATAGTCTTCAAGACCGATAAGTCCTAAAGGATGATATATATAGTCTTTTCATATAAATTAGTGGAATGAGGTTTATAAAACAAACCCCTTTCTGGTCTTCTGCTATATCAAAGGGTAATATCCCTGGCTCGAAGTTTGTTTTAAGGGTTTCTCTTATACAAGTACGGGTATCCAACAATTATTTTTATAACAACATTGAAATCGCTAAAAATACTTATCTAACGTTTCGACTAAAAAGTCATCATCAGGAGTATATGGTAGTTTTCGCAGTAAGCATGGTTTGTATTGCATTAAGTTATTCCCACAGGGAGAAGTCCCCATCACTTAATAAACAAATGAATTGCTTTGTTACACTACTGTTCCCCACGAGAATAACTTAAAAAACCATGCTTACTGCGAAAACTACCATATACTCCTGATGAATGATGATGACTTCTTGATCGAAAAGGTTAGAGTTTTAAGTTTTAATCACAAATCAGCCTTTAACAATTTTAATGAATTAACATCTTTTCCACCCTTAACATTTTCAAACGTTGAATGTTTTCCCTGCAGCAGCATGTTAGTGATTAAATGAATGCGATTATGTGGTGCAAATGTTGCCACATTCAAATAGTGAACGGGTTTTTAAGCTATCACCATATTGCTACCATTATTGCTCCAGTTAAGAAGTCAGCTATGCTTACTAAACTCGTATGGTACTCACCATGCTCTCGATGCCTTTTCCTTCCCAATTTCTGTTTGAGCTCTCGATCAAACTTCATTCTCTCAATCATTTTTAAAGCTGAATCGCGCTCAACTAAGATTTCACCACAGTTCTTCTCCAGTTCCTTCATCTCCTTCCTAATCTGCAGCACTTTTCTTTTCAACTTATCAACCGTTTGTTGTAAATACGCCAAATTTCTCGGATTCTTTGATTTGCACAACTGCTTGATTGACTGTTTTTTAGCAATGTGGCGTTTGATCTGGTGCAAATTTCTCTTTCTTGTGGATGATATGCTTTCTTCTGAAGTAGTTGCATCATCACTTTCTGATGATGACAGTGATAAAGAAGAATAACTTGCAGTCATTTCAGAACACTGCGTTGAACAATCACTCTGAGTTTGATCTACAGCATTACTCATTGTCACTTTCTCTGAAATGTTGTAATTAAAGCTAAATTCCTCATTTTCTAACTGATCTTTTTCATCAGCACTGAAGTCTGATTTCTCAACTTTGACATTTCCAGTCCCTATTGTTAGGCGTTTCTTCTCGCTGTCACTACTGTCAATGCCAGAATCTGCGTACAACAGTTGTTGTGACAACTTGAGTCTCATATCCCTCTTAGAAGTTGCATTGTACCGTAATGACTCTAGTTTCCATGCATTACTGCAGCTTGTGGTGTCCGTTGCCTCGGATTGCTCTCCTTTCCCATGTTCCTTGGCCAGGGTCTTTCCAACCACAACTTGTAGAACCGACACACTTACCGTACTCGTCTTCAGACAACGTGGCAACTTCTGAATCTCATTCTTAGAACGTAAGAAATGGTTCACAAGTTAGCTACTACCAACAGCATTAAGTTTTGTTCCAGATTTAACATGTTTTAGTACGTCCATGAAAAGTCAAAACTCTAGCCCCAATAAACAACTCCTGCGGGCTGAAAACCTATGCAGGATTTTATTGGACTGATTTTGTTCTAACTTGAGCAGAAATTATCGTTTGTTCTATTTTACTGATTTAAAACTGAAGCCGTCTTATAAGTATTTGCTCAGTCTGTCCAGGGGAAAACTTTTGGTCGGTCTTTCGCACACTCGCTACGCGCAGTCTGTACAATGAAACACCTCGGGCAAATGTTTTCCCGTACAGACAAAACAACAAACTTGGATCGGGTTTTACAAGCCTTTTCAATTGTTGTTTTAGTTCACATTCATACTGATTACAGGGCTTTCGAAACGTCGTAGCTTTTTAGCTTAACATTTATTTTGCAAGTGCTGTGTTTAAAAATTATTAACAACTTTCTAGGACTTTTCAAAAGTAAAGAAAAATTTCTTATTTTCCTAATATCACATAAGAAAAAAGAAAGAAAAGATTGAGTTACCTTCATGTCAAGAGATCGATCACCTCCTTTTCCCTCATCTTTCAAAGATAGCTTCCATGAGTCGAGATCATCAGCTAGAATTTGTTGCTTCTTAGACAGCTTTCCACTCTTAGTGCAACAATATCCAGTATCCATCTTGGATTTGAGTTTGACGCTTGCATTTGTAGATGAATCAAGCAGAGCATTGCACGCAGTCTGAATCACTGCTGAACAACTGCAATGATTTTGTTCATTATTACCACTAAGACATAAAACCTTGGTTCGCAGTTCAACAAGATCATCGACGCACTGCAGCTGGATGGTGGCCTTTGGTTCTTCCAAGAAAAGCGACAAGGCATTAGTTCTAAATGAAATGTCACACAACTCTCCCATCACATTATTTTTCCTAATAATCGAAGCAACAAAGTTGATTATCAGAGTTTCAGGGCTAAAACCTTTCGAGGCTGTAAACCTGGCGAAGCCTGAGCACAGTTTTGGCTGGTTGATAAGAGGACCCGACATTAAACACGAACCTTTATCGGCTGCTGAAACCATGAACAGTGGCAGATCAAGCTTCAAATCAGTATCAGAAGACTTAATCGACTTCACTGACATCAATGTTTGAACGTCAATAAAAAAATCACGACTTTGTGTTACTTCCAACTTCAGGCTTCTCCTTACACTGTCTGATACACTTTGACTCAAAAATCCCAATACCTCAATGTCTATTTTATGGCAGCATTTTGCAAGAAATGCCACCCTCTGCTCATTCCTCTGTCCATCCACACATCGAACATTGACAATTGGCTGGTAAGTGCTTGAGCAATGAGAGGTACTGGAACTGATTACGTTGATCCCTTCGTGGACCATCACATAAACTGTAACCGACTTGCTATAAAACAAGACTTTCTGAACAGACATAAAAAGCATTTCACCATCACAGCCATATGTGTATACACTACTACAATCTTTAGAATAATCGAGGCACAATAGATTACTCATGATTGTATACACCTCCATCAACTCACTGTGTTTCTTCTTTAGTGAACTGTAAGCTTGTGCCATAAGAGCCAATGATGTAAGAGCAATACTATGGTCAATACCAGCTTCCAAAAACTGCAAACCAGTTTCATCCGACTGGTTCTTGAAACTAGAAACAAATCCTCTTGCAATTATAAGGCCTTTGTCTAAATGTTTCTTTGCTTTTATCTTAAAATGTTTATCCTCGGTAGACTCTTTAACTAGACCAATACAGGCTTGAAGAAGCATTTGCATTGTTGAACTACTTTCCCCTTTAGAGTGAAAGTGAAGCGCCTTTTCTGCATTTCTAAGGTCTTTCATGCATCTTCCAGACAGTGCCAAGTACAACATAATCTTGAAAGATAGCATAACCAACTCAACAAAGTTTGACGCATGGCACTTCAAACACACTTGGGGTTGTTGCGATTCAAGCAAACCTGTATCAGTTTCCTGGTAAGAAAACAGTTTTTCATGCAGCAAGGAAACCTCGATTGATTTAACATTCAAACGAAACGACAGGCAGCTATCAAGAACGCCAGCCTTCATAAGCTTTTTAAGATGACTGAGTGAAAGCTGTTTTTCGTCTTGTTGGAATCTTTCTAATACACTAAACGCGTTTTCAACATTTTTCCTTGCATCTTGTTTTGCTCCGAAACGAAAAAACTGGATGTCCGCCAATTTGCAATAAAAAGAAACAAGCCTGGTGCATTTTTGATTAAAACGTTTGTAAATCTCAGTTGCCTCTGACACAAGGGTTAAACATTCAATATGCTCCTCAAGCAGGTAGCAGACCTTTCCACATTTATACATCAGATCAGCTGTGGTTAGGTGCTTTAAACCATAAACACTTTGACCTACTCTCAAGGCCTCTTTGAGATAATCTCTTGCTTTCGTTATCTTCCCTTGGAGCAAAAATAGTTTGGCTATCTTACTCAACATTAACACACGCATCTCACCATTCTTCATCTCAAAGGCACTTGATTTCAAAAGTACTAAAAGCTTTTCTAATTTATTCTCTGCTTTCTCATTCTGCTGCATTTTAAGATCTAGTTCAGTTAGCTCTGCCAAAAGAAACGCTTTAATTTGTGATTGATTGTCAATGTCTACCAGAAGAGTACCATTGTGGATGTCTTCCAGCATTGATTGTGCCATACTCCACTTGCTCTTAGCAGAAAATAGAAGTGAAATATTGTGTTGCACAATGATTTTCAGCATCTGCCGCTGGGTTGGTATCAGATATGCGTTTCCCTCAAACAGTCTTTTGGCTTTAACGAGAAACTTTTCAGCGAGATAGCTATCACCTTGGTCAAGGTAGACTCTTCCAAGATTATTGTAGGCAACTGCATACATATCAGCAGCATCTGCTCTTCTTTCTTGCACAGAATCTACAATTTCTTGAAAATCACCAGCAAGTCTTGTAGCTGCTGCATACGGGTCAATAAGAGTAGATGAAACTAGAGAGTTGTTCCAGGTTATCAGTTTCTCAAGTAAATCAACCGATTCACCTTGATTCAACTGCTCTTTCTGGAGTTGCAAAATTTCATTTGCCTTTTGTGGCATGGCCAGCTCAACTGCTAAGACACCAAGGAGGTCTAACACGTTAACTTTGCCTGAAATGCCTGACTTAAGGCAGCCTAGTAGAATGAAGCCATCAACGATGTTTACTTTGGTAAGCCGTGGAAAACCAGATTTGGTGAAAAACTCAGCCACCACTCCAGGAATGTCATTCAGTGCCAAGTAGAAATATTGTTTTGAGATGACGAGGTTGTAAAGCTGCCCAAAAGCTTCTCTTGCATGCAGAAGGTCACCTTTTTCATAGTCCAGAAAAACAATTGTCAAATGGGAAGAAAACTGCTCTACGAGCCCTGCCTCTTTCTCTTCCTCGTTCAAAGTCAGCACACAATCACATGAAACAAGATGATCACGTACTAGAAATGTTAAGAAAAAGAATGGTTATCATATGCTTTAAAAGGAAACTTGCCCGTTCCCCCTTCCCTTGAGACAGAGCTGTTGGCAACAAATTTTTTCATGCCTATATGAGCCCATTCACTTAAAAGCTTTTCCACCATTAGAGGCCCAAAAAGGATATCGTCCTCCTTTAAAGAATTCCAACCAACCCATCACCCTAACCCAGAGCTTATTAAAAAATGGCAGCGATTTAAATCTTATTTGTTCTTCAAAAGGTCTAAATAGCAAGAACTTAGTAATGATTTTTAAAAAACACAAAACACTCTTCAAACTTACGTTTGCATACAAGTTTCGGCAAACCTTTGCCTTTTTCAGTGCGAAAATGATTTGATTAATCGAAATCACAAACTTATATTAAGAAATAGAATAAATTATACTGGATTATGAACAATGGTACAAAAGAAACCCTTGAGAATAATAAGGAAAGTTTTAAATTGACATGCTTGACCTGTTGATTAAGAGAGGGTTTCATTGAATTAATGTAGACAGCTTCTTTGATTTTGAGTTCAGTTTGAGTTGAAGCTTGCGATATAATGCTAAAGCAACTGGGAAATTTAAAGAACGACACTTATCAGAAGCAACAAGATGTTTATAAATATGAGAGGCTTTATCTCTTGTGAAGTGTATGTCTCGTTTATTCTTTATTTGTTCTTCATTCAAACTAGCACTACAAGTCTCGTTTTGGATAAGTATTCTTAACTCAAGCCATGAGACTAGTATGGCTAAATTGAATTAAGATAAAATAACATAAAACTGACAATTTTTATGAATAACGTATACATTAGAAGTTATTACACCTAAAAAAACATCCACAAAAATTGACTGAACTAACCGTAGTCGTTGTCAATTTCCTGCGTTTCGTGCCCGCTTAGCACTTTTCTGTGAGTTCCTTGGTCCGAAGTAATTCGGTCAAGTGATTGAGGATTGA
This sequence comes from Hydrozoanthus tunicans, assembly GCA_026413305.1. Taxonomy (NCBI): domain Eukaryota; kingdom Metazoa; phylum Cnidaria; class Anthozoa; order Zoantharia; family Hydrozoanthidae; genus Hydrozoanthus; species Hydrozoanthus tunicans. The sequence goes on from JAOBAT010102489.1 coordinate 12,073, forward strand.
GCAAAACTTTCTCACTATTGGTAATTACATTTGAAGTTTGTCCGCATGAAGAAGCAAGGAGAACCTTGTCTTCGGCAATCGCATTGCCTGGAGAAATGGACGCCATACATGTCTTGTGATCTAACAGAAAGAAAACAGGTGACCCAATGCGTTATAAACAAAATCAGAAAAGGTGAACCCAGCCAAATAGAATTACTCAAGAAGTATTCCGTAATTACCCTAAAAGCGTCTTTACAATATTTCTATTCGTAACCCCCTCAGTTATGATAAAAATGCGAGGCATCATTATCAGGATTCACAATTGCATACAAACGTTAAATACCTAAAATACCAGCTTTGGGCAACTGAAAGCCGAATTAGGAATTTCTGCCTGGCAAAGCCGAAAGGTAGTATTTTAAACGTCAGTTTTGTACTCCTACGTTTTAACACATATGCTAAAACTTCGATTAACAACAGAAAATGCCTTACTGTTCAAACCAATTGTTAACGTTCCTTACCGAATATGGTAAAACAGACAAAACAATACTAATCTAAAATTATCACTTCAGCGCTATAAAAAAAAATATGGTAAAACAGACTAATCTTAAATTATCACTTCAGCGTTTTACGTATGGTAAAAACATTTTATTTGCAAAGCGTATATTAAAACCAAAGATTCAAAACACAAGCAACGAACAAACCACGGGCGCTAGGATACGATCAGTATATAGTTAATGATTCATAGTGAGACAGCTAGTATTACAAATATTAGTGACCGTTACTTTCACCGAATTATGTCTGAATTGCCCTTTACTATTAGTGACAAATCCCGGGGGGGGGAGGTACTCCCTATATTGGGATGGTAGGTATGACGGTCGTATTTTTAGGGGTTAAAGTTGTCAGTCCGGTATTTTTAGGGGTTGTTAAAAGTAATCCTGTGGTAAACCAAGAGTCTGGTATTTTTTAGGGTTGTTACTCTTCGTGCAGTCCCGTGTTCTAGCAAACGTGCACATACTGATAAGAAGTTAAGAAAAAAGTCCTTTGACGAATGTTCTGTTACGCGCGCACCTTTATTCATTGCACATCATAAAGAACTTTTTCGTCGATCCGCCAGCAATCAAGGGAAAAAACCGAGAGGTATTTTTAGGGGGGAAATTTTTTATCCCTTGGTATTTTTTAGGGTATTTTTGGGACTTTTCCGACGGTCATTCCTACCCTTTTGACCCCGAAGTACCCCCCCCTGTGACAAATGCTGTAGCTAGAGTTACGTTGCTCTCACCGATGCTAGCTAATCTTAAACCGTTAGATAGGGTGATTAAAAATAACGACATCAAACGATATCCACGACCCACAGTTGTTCCTTGAAAAATCCTCAATGAGCCGTCACATGATTTTCGCTTGGCCGGCGGTTTTGTATTTGATGAGATCCGAATTAATTATAGTAAGTACTTCAAACGGGATCCGCACGAATGAAAGATGAAAATCTATTTGCGGGTTGTGGATATCGTTTGATGACGTTTCTTTTGGTCAGGTCGCCATCACACAATGCACAGTTGCCAATGATTAGTTGAAAGAAAAGGACAATAATGCGTAAAATCTAGCCTGTGACAGGCTCTTCGACGAAACTAGTTGGGGAGGGGACTGGGGAGTCCAGTCAGTCCCCTTCCCAACTAATTTCGTCTAAGAGCCTGTTCACAGGCTAGAAAAATCGCGCATGTAAGTACGTATTCAGATTTTGAAAATGCTTCGGAGTCAGTAGATGTCAAGGCAAATTCGTTCAGTGGCTTGGCCAACCCTATCTAACGGTTAGTAACTAGCATTAAATGACAACTTCGGTGAAAGTAGCGTAAGCTAGCTATAGCACTTGTCACTAATAGTAAAGGACAGTTCGGACGTAATTCGGTGAATTCGAAAGTAACGGTCACTAGTGTTTGTAATACTTATTACTAGCTGTCTCACTATGAATCATTAACTAAATACTTTTACGCGTCGAGTCTTCTGTTCTTGAATCTGTTCTTTTTTTCTTCTACAACCACTACTTCTCTAAAAGCTGCTCTTTTTATATGTTTTTTCCATCAGTTTTAAGCAAGTTTCTTATTATTTTGGATAGTAATCTCTAGCTGAATAGACGGGCTTAATGCAGTTTTTGTACAACAAAATTACTAGTATTCAATAACTCGTAAACTTGATTACTTCAATCCTAAACCTAAAGGCTACTGCATTATTTGAAATGATTATTTAGAATCTATGTTAATTTATTAGTTCAGATTCTTAAATTTATCTAAATCACAGAATAAGCTGTGATTTACTCAAGTTTTTATAAGGTAAAATACAGATTTCAGCCTTTTCGAACATTACGTAGTAAGCTATGACCTATGTACGTTATTAAACCACGACTACTCTAAGTTGTTTACATGCGAATAATTTCAAAAACTAAAATCATCTATGTTTGTGCCGTAACAACACGGATCTTAGCGTCCGTGAACAAATGGTGACGTCTACAACAAGAAACTCTGGTTTTTAAATCACGTTACGTATGACAAACGAAAGCAGACGCATTCAAAATGTTTCTGGTCATCGTTACAAACACAATACATCATTACACTTTGAGTTTTAAAGCATTATACGATATCGATACTAACCGTTTCGGACCAAAAAGCATAAACTTTACCGCATTAGAAGGAATTTCCCAAGACTCGGCAAGAGTTTGACTTCTTTTACAGATAAAAGTATTCGTCAGGCCAATCTTATCTCTTACGTGTTGCATTGACATTTCCTGTACTTAGCAATTTCCGGTATGATGAAAGAGTTGCAACGACAATGTGGCCTTTAGCCTGGCTTTGAGGGGAGCTAGTACTCCTAAAGTGTGACGTCACGTTACCATGGCGCCAAAATACTCAGTTCTAAACAACTTGGATTATCTCTTGGGCTGCTCGTCGTATTGTTTATGGGTCAAAATCAACATTTTTCTAAGCTTTTTCAGAAGAAATTCAAGGTTATTTTAGGAAAACGGTATTTAAGGGTTGCAATGTTTTTTGGAGTTTTTTCCCGCCTTTTTTTCAAAATTGATGCGATGGAGTATATCTCAGGGTCGAAAACAGTATCCAGTACTGTCAGTGTGTGAGTGTCATTGCTACTGGTAAGTAGTAAAATGGTAAAATTGCTATGGCAACGTTCTATTACGCTCGCGCCTTTATTCACTGCACATCACGTTTAGCGGAACACGAGGGGACTTGGCGCCGATCCAGGGAAAAACTTTAATTCTTAATTGGTAAGTTTTAGGGTGTTTTTAGACCAAGAGGCATATGATTTTTATGACGGAGAGTTTCTATTCCTTGGTAATTTTTAGGGTGTTTCGGGGACTTTTCTGGCTGTCATATTTACCCTTTTCACCCGGGGTAACCCCCCCCCCTCCCCGGGATTCGAGCCAATAAACAAAACGGCTGTGCGATTATGAATATGACGCACACATAAATTGTTTTAAATACAAAGTAGCGAAAATCAATCGATATCAGTGGAAAGTGCTACTAAAAATTACAACATCTACAACTTTTGATGATAATAGGCCAAAAACACGCAAATCCACCGGGGGGGGGGGGGGGGGGGGGGGGGGGGGGGGGGGGGGGGGGGGGG
>JAOBAT010102500.1:0-15683 GCA_026413305.1 Hydrozoanthus tunicans
ATCTTAATTTGCTTTCCATTTGATCGGTCCGGCCGGTCCAACCCGGCAAGTTCTCAAAGAGAGTGTACGAGTACTCAGAACTGATTCCGGCCAGAATTGCCTTGCTCGTGGATCAGCGCCGTTCAGTTTTCCCAATCCGGTCGGCTAAAGCGCGGGAATTTGGAGAGTTGTGGCGGAAAATGTACGCGCGCGCCTTTTCAGTTTTTCCTGCGTACTAGTATCTAGAGTTTGGAAAATGTCTTGACTTAACAGCTCGTTTCTGACTGGCCCTGGACCTTTCCATTTAAACCAGCCAGAAACGGTTCTTTTCGGCCATTCGGCTCGGTCAGATTAAAAAAAGCGTCTTTAGTTTCTCTGTTGATGAGGGTTTCGTTTGATAGCTGATAGCACACGAAGCTATAGCGATGTCATAGCCGAAAGTTTGAGTGTGAACGGCAACCCGGCCGAAGTTCCGGCCAGTTGGCAACTGCTTTGTGTCCTTGAGCAATACAAGTTGTCTTGCTTGTTCTGTCTGATTTAACTGTATAAATGGGTACCATTTTCTGTTTGGAGCTTACCTCACGCTGGTGTTTTTCCTTTCTGTTTTTAAACAAAGTTGGTTGGTTGATTTCCAAAATGTGCTTGCGGTGAGCCATTTGTGTCCTGTCCGGGTCAGAAATCAAAACGTTCATCACAGTCATCCTATTGATAACGTCCCTATTACTACAAAATGTGACAACCTCTGCTGGTTTTCTTTATTGCACTCTTGTACTGCTGTAGCGTTTCCAAGTCATCTTTCGTCGGCCAGCGGTTTGTCTCTACAAAGGTACGATCAGCACCCGTTAAACTCTTGTACGCCAGTTTGTCGTGGTAAAAGGAGTAATTTATTGCTATGAACTGAAGGCACCAATGCGTAAGCTGCTCGGCCCTGAAACCCTGTAACAGACAGACAGAAATACAGGCATTTAGCTGAACTCAACAGCAAAGCACCAGCTTGATGTAGAATAAAAGTGCTTCATCGTTTCACGACTGTTTGCTATTTTTTGCTTTTTTGCCCTTTTCTGTCATCAAATAAGTAAAAACCAGAGCTGCATAGCCTGACGCTCGTTTACTGGGCCCCATTTCAGGAAAAACAAAATGAACAAATTTGGAATTAAAATGGCTATGAACACATGCTCAGCCGCTTTAATTAACTGTTACTTTTGATAAGGGAAGAAGTCAAAACAATGGTATTTTTAAGGAACCGAATTTTGTCGGAGGAGGTGGTGGGTGGCGGCACATACCCACTGCCCTACCCCTCCCCACATTTTCAGAGCTCAATTTCTCAAAACCTGATTTAGGGGTATTGGTTGTTATTGTATTATGGACTCCTCTCTTCACAAAGAAGGCGTTGGTGCAAGCACTTTATCAATATCTATTTTATTGAACATGATATTTGCTCCAGAAATTCAGCAATTTTGAAAAATGGTGGTGGGTGGCGGCACATATTACCATACCTCCTAAATTGGGTTCCAAGGAAGTACCGTTGTTTCGACCTTTTCCCTTATGCAATAAAATTCTCAACAAATGAATTTCTCATGGCCCAGTAAAATTTACGTAATGAAAAGGTTGTGCTCCACAGCAATGCCAAGAGGATTCAGTGGGGGAGGGTTGGAAGGGATAAAAAAAGCTACTTCTATTCCCAACCAGCAACAAACACGAATGACGGAAAAAGTTGGTGACAGCTTCCTATGTCACGCAATGAGAGAGAGGGTGTCCACTTAATGAATTTCCCACGCCCCCTTAGCATTTACTTGGATGTATCAACAGAAAAATAGCGCAACGATTTACACTTAAAGACAAGAAAATGAAAAAAAAAACACATAAAAGTCCAATAATCGCGAGCAAATATATCATTTACGGCTTTACGAACCACAGTTTACATTCGACACTATTTACTGGTCACCGGTCAGCGGTTATCAACGTTTGGACCCAGTGTGTTTTGTTGTGTATTGTCTTTTTAAGTAAGTGTGTTCTGTGTGAGTGCACGGGATGTGTTTTCAATGTGTGTTGTGTCTCAGTGATATATATAAATGCTTTGTTGTTTTAGTTTTCATTTGTGTTATGTCTTGCACTTATGTGCAACCGTAGTTCTGGTCTTTAAAGTTGGTGTCCGGCTTTCATACTTTTCACGTCAAACTTAAATCTGTTTTGTTTTAAAAATGTTTAGAAGCCAAGTTGCAAAAAGAAGACGGACATACAAGCCGGATGTATATAAACCATTGAGTTAAAAGGAGCAGTCAAAACTCCGCCTCAAAAAAAATTACAGCAAGAAGAATCTAAATTTTTAAGGAATCGTTTTTAAGAAACGACACGTTTGGTTAAACAATACAACGTGAAATGTTAAGATCTACGAACTGTAAGTGTCTTTTTCAGTCGAAGATAGAAATGACTGATGTAACTTGAGAGTAAACGTGTGTACCTTGGCCACTTGCAGGATTTCGCTTGTCTTAGCTGACAGTTCGTCACTTTGTTTCCGCAACAAACTGCTGAGCGTCTTTGAAATTTCAAGTTCGCACAACTGAAACAACCGCTGTATACAGAACCTGTCTGCAAGTATCAGAAGATCGCAGGCTCTGCTGCTTTCCGCGAAATACCCATCGCCATACAGATACTCCAGCAGCGCAATGAAATTGTCTCTTGACAAGTCGTGGAGTTCAACCTGATTGGGTAGACGTCAGATAAACGATTGTCTAAGAGCGGGTAACAACTTTAAAAGTTTCAATAACAGACATACCTTAAGGCTACTATTTTAAGCGACTACTAATTTAAGCGGTTCCACCTGAGAAAGAATCAGCGACTAGTAATTTTTTCGATTTTAATGATTTTATTGAACATTTGTCCTGTGTAATTGTCGATTTAGGAACATATCAAAGAGTGTCGACCATTGAACATCAATGCCAACAAAAAGTAGCAGAAAAAAAATTACGTATAAATGTTGCAAAATATAACTTAAACTACTTAACATTTTCGAAATAGTAAAATCTAGCATGGAAGCACCATTCAAACCAACTACCGGAAACATTTGTAAGTTACTTTCGTGACATGACATCGGTTCGATACACAACTAGCACACAATTATGGCCAGTTCGGTACAAAATATGCAACAGTTAAAGTTTGGAAGGAAACGCCGCTGGAAATAAAAATTTAGTTGTTCAATTAATCAAAACCTTTTTTCTTTCGCAATAACTACCCCCTAAATTTAGGAGTTTCACGGGCTGAATTGAACCTATGAACTTTTTGCACAATATTTAAACTGACTTTTTCAGCTTCTGCCGCCACAGTAATTGATTAGTAAAACTGTGAAAGGGGTCAGGATTGCCTGATTAACCCCTTAGGACTATAAATCCTGCACCCTCCACTGCTATATCAACATGAATTAACTGTAAACTTGTTGTTGTAATATATGGAAAAAAATCTGTTGAAACTTGTTAAAATCAAGGAATAATGACAAGATACCGAAGACACTTGTTTCTTTCATTACAATTTAAAACGAACTTCGATTGCGATGGCGTTTTGAAATCGTTCTTTATCACGCGGAGCCGGGGAAGGGGGACCGGAAAGTTGATTTTAGCGAGTACTAAATATTAGCGATTTTTTATAGTCCCTAAAATCGCTATAATTAGTAACTACCGAAAACAGCAGCCTTAAGGTCCCTATCAAGCTAGGGTTTTTTTTAAATTTTTTGGACTAAAACTGTTGTCATCTGTGAACTCAAAAATCGAATAACCAAAGAAAATTTCCACGCGGTCTACGTATGCTTCTTAATAAAAAAAAGATGTCTAAATGTAAAAAAACATATTAAAAAAATGTAAAAAAAAGAATGTAAATTTTGACCGAGCAGGCCGGGGACTGGCTACCTGTAACGCTGCAACTGTGAGTTATGTGGTTTTTGTTTAAAAAAATTAATTTCTGTTAAAAAATGTCATAAAATTCTCATTTCAAACAATTCAAGGGAATAATTCATTGATTAAAGTTATAACAACGTGACTGTTCTAGCCAGAATTGAATTTTTTCTTCGTGCCTCGTGCTACATCATATGCCTCCTGCTACGTCATCATTGCACGCTTCAAGTCTTAAAAATGTAACAGGAACGGCAAGAAAAGGTTTTATTTTCTAAAATTATTATTACTAAAGTATTCTACTTTTCATCTGGAATTTAAGAAAATAAGCTTGATAGGGACTTTAAAGTAAATTTTTGTTAACTCTATTAGCCACAGTAACGAGCCTTCTGAAGCTCAGAGGATTTCCCTACTAGAAGGGCGTTAACACTTGCCTTGTCCTGGTCTTTTTCGTAGAAAGCCTCACCAAGTAAGGCAGCCATAACTCTTGATCTTGAGCGCAACACCACCTTGTGCACAAACAGTTTGCACCCTTCAACCACCAGTAACAAGTCAGAAAAAGTTCTCTTGTTGATGAACAAGTTTCTTAACGTGCTCCCAGTCTCAGCGTTAGCCTACAATATTGGTGAAAACTAACAGTCAGTGGTTGCAATTAATAATTCAAAAGCAGGTGAATATAATTCAACTTATAGAATGAAAGAAATCGCTTCTCAAGTTTGAGTGATCAGAAAAAATTCTGAGTCACCGACGGGAATCGAACCCGCAACCCTCTGATTACCGGTCAGATGCTCTACCCACTGAGCTACAGATTAGCTTCACTAATCATTTGATAATATATAGCATTGGCTATTGGGCATATTGAGCTAGCAGATGCAAGACGTGTGTCCAGCGGGGAATAGACAAGAACCTATCCTGTAACTCAGCTCCCCATGTGAGTCTCTGTAGCTCAGTGGGTAGAGCATCTGACCGGTAATCAGAGGGTTCCGGATTCGATTCCCGTCAGTGACTCAGAATTTTTTTCTGATCACTCAAACTTGAGAGGCGATTTCTTTCATTCTATATGTACAACACCAAGTTGCAAAACGTCTTCACTAATCTTCAACTTAGTTGTTACCAAATCGGGTTGTTTGACATTCATCTTTGAACGCCTAGTAAAAAAAATGCAAAACACCGGTTATTTCCTTTTTACTACCTAAAAAGAATTCGTTGCTTAATAAACAAGTAGGTTTTCTTAATACTGAACTCAGCCAATGAAACGAGATCTCAAAGGAACTCGAGGGACAAGCGATCTATCCGACCGATAAGCGGACTTTGATCGATTCACTACCTCGCCGACGGTACTTAACGGCCAGTGTAGTTTTATACTGTGCAACACGATACTGAAGCCAGAAGTTTTGATTCCATTTCTATCCTTATACAAACTAGCAAGATCGACAACAAATTCGTTTGTACCTCAGTAAAATATATTATTTTTTCCCATTTTTTTAAAAATCGTTAGTGATAATTTTCCACTACACAAACCACAGGCCCCCTGGAATAACTAGATAAGCTAAAGGAGTCAGGGGGCCGACCACTGTTACTGTATTTTAAAAAGGAAGCTGCCCTAAACAGTGTGCAAGTACCTTGGCAACAAGCCGTTGTAGTTGATGTCGATGTTGTTCAGCGCCGTTCTTCTGACGTGCCTCTTCATTACTGAGCGAGATAATGTCTTCCAGCACTGACAAAACGCCAAACCTGGACGCTAGTTTAGAAACGTCGCTACAGAGCTCTTCCTCCTTTTCGCTAGGAATCTTTGGTGATCCCGTGTAAAGAGTTTGTAGAACGTGGGAAAATGCCTCCCCTGTGATTGGTTGGAAAATTGATTTTAAAGCAAAATTAAGTTGAAGAACTTTGGTGCTACCTGTGTAACAGGTACTTAACAAACTTGTATTAAAAGACAAACGGAAGCGTTCATGCATTAAGCCAAGATATGTAGATTACGTCAAAATCTGGAATGAGTGTTTGGGGATGGGGATAGGATGTGTGGTCGGGGTAGGGATTGGGGGTGAATGGTAGGGAATAGGGGTGGGATGTGTGGTCGAGTAAGGAGTGAGGTGTGTGTTAGGCAATAGGTGTGGAATGTGCGGTTGGGGAAGAGAGTGGGAATGTGTGGTTGGGGAAGGGAGAGGGGGTTTTTGGTAGGGAATGGGGACATGATGTGTCGTTGAGGAAGGGAGTGGGAGTGAATGGTAGGGAATGGGGATGGGATGTGTGGTTGGGGTAGGGAGTGGGGGTGAGTGGTAGGGAATGGGGATAGGGAGAGAGGATGAGTGGTAAGGAATGGGAATGGGATGTGTGTTCTGGGTAGGGAGAGGGGGTGAGTGGTAGGGAATGGGGGTGGGATGTCTGTTCTGGGTAGGCAGTGGGGTCGAGTGGTACGGAATGGGGATGGAATGTGTGGTTGGGGAAGGGAGTGGAGGTGAGTGGTAGGGAATGAAGATGGGATGTGTAGTCGGGGAAGGGACTGGAGGTGAGTGGTTGGAAATGGGGATGGGGTGTGGAGGTTGGAGTAGGGAGTGGATATGAATGGTAGGGAATGGGAATGGCATGTTTGGTTGGGGAAGAGAGTGTGGAGGAATGGCTTTGGGGTATGTGGTTGCGGAAGGGTGTGTGAGGGAGGGTACTAGATACTAGATACTAGAACGTTTGCAGGAAGTAGGTATGAAAGGAAGCATATTATCGTTACCAACCAGAAATATGTTTTTTGAAAGTGATCTCGGACTTAGTATTACACTCGTGCTTCCTCCAGAGCTTGTTTACGGAACCCTGCGGTAGCTCGCACTGACAGGAAACGCTTTCGAACATTACTGCAGCCTCGATATCCCCGCTGCTCTGTGCCATAAAAAGGGTTCTGAACGTCGAAGATGTACTGCAGAGGATGATTTTATGGGCGTGGATCGGTGGGTACCCGTCAATAAACACAAACTTTACATCTGCGTCGACCGGGTCTGTGATAAGTTGTCCAAAGTCATCACCGTAAGTTGATGGTGAAACCTCGATTGTTGGATGGCCTGCAGCAGTAAGAAAAGCTTTTGCCAACTATTTCACTTTATTCAATGGCCTCTTTGTCTTTGGCTACGTATGTAAACCTTAACAAATAACGTACTAAACAACCCACGAAGTCAGTTAAAATTAGCGGAATGATCTGCGCACGCGCAGTGGTAAGAACCCAGTCCAATCCCCGGTCTGGTCGAGGATTGAGTATTTGGGTATCCTACTTTTCCGCTAAGGTCAACTCGGGTTTTCCATCCTTTAGCTGGACAGGGTAGGTAAAATAGTACCACCATATATGAAACTCTTTGAAGCGACGGCTGCCAGAGGCGTCTAAGGCTTTCGGTCCGCTGGGGGTAAACAGATCATTGTGAAGTATCCTCGAGCATTCGTAGAGAAAAGTCATTAAATAAATGCACAGATTCACATTTGCTTCAAATTGAAAAGCTTAGATAACAGACTGTTTACGCTGGTGAAATATTTGAAAAATTGAATTACAAAAACTACTGTGATAATAATAGAAAGTATGGTTAGTACAAAGAGAGTGGGTCACATTGAAAAGTCTGAGTACCAGAAAAATACATAGGTAACCTGCGTAGGATACAATCAAGGGTGACAAATATAAAAATGTACGCGAATGACTTACTTTCTGGGGGCAGAGAAAACGACCGACGAGGTGGACGATTCGTTCCCTGGTTTAAGCCGTGGCGATGACGAAGGGCAAGTTGAAGAGCCGCTTCGATGACTTGAAAAACACCTTTTCCAGTTTTTACGCAACACGTTTTCAGTTGAACCCCTCTATCCACCTTTTTAGCCATGGCTGACACCAGAGATTCATCGCTAGATTTAGGGATACAATACGCTTTCATTCATTACTTACTTCCAATACGCGCACTTTATTTCAGTTCAATATATCTAGCAAACACCTTTGCACTGAAGAGCCAACCGAACTAGAACCATATGCATGGGGGCCTGTAACCGAGTTATTAGTTCAGTGAATCTAAATACTAGGCTCTTGGTTTAACACATGAGCTCCTTAAACAACCCCTAAAAGTACCGGACGGACAGTTTTTAATACCTAAAAAATACGACGGTCATACCTACCGCCCCCTCCCCCATATAGGGAGTACCCCTCCCGGGCTCGGGGTTTCAAACAAATTTTACAAGCAAAGTTCTATACTCCCTCAATTTTGGCCCGGTTAATTTTGCACATTTTAAAATAATTTTGCAACTTTTGCATTTGTCTTCTATGTAAATTTTGGCCTGAGTTTTTTTGCACTGATTATCGACCGACGAAACTTATCTTGGTGCTAAGTTAGGGTGATATCATTCGTATATTAGACGTTTAAATAATGGATGGGAAGGATTTCGAAAACCGGCGTGACGTATGATCGCGGTCACGAAATATCGATGATATTGGTCGGAGCATAATATTTCGTCTAGTGCATCAACAATTTTTTCTTTATATATGGTATTTCACGTTCAATTGAATGACGTTAAGAAACAAGCAACTGTTTAGATGGCAGATAAGCTATTGAACGCTTTTTTTGTGCCTATCTTTTTTAACAACAAGTTCATTAAGTTACAATTGCAAGCTGTTTGGCACCGTGGACATCATTTAAATAACAAAGCGGTTAATCTTTTACATATCTGGAAAATGGATTTAAAAAACCTGACCCTGATGTATGGACGAAACGGAAGCTGAAACATTGCTGCAAAACACTGAAACAACATTGACACTTACGCAACAGAGAGCGAATTTATGTGACAATAATTGATTATTTTCTATATTAATAGACACATTTATCTTGTTACCTTGAAGTAATTGAACAAACCTTTCAGCATGTTGATCGATTCCGACGAATAGAACCCGTACTGTTGGTTTGTATCGCTTTAGTTCTGACAGCCATCTTTTGCGATAGTCCTGCTGCAGTGTTTCGGGCCGAGCCATGTCGAAACAATAAACAAACACGTCTGCCTCCATGTAGGTTAGCGGCCGCAGGTAATCAAACTCGGTCCTCCCGCCTGTATCAAGCATCCTTACACAGTAGCAGGCATGACACATCTTACTGACTTCGATGTTCATGAAGCAACTACTCAAGCTAGTTGGTGTATAGTTTTCTGTAGCCTTCTCCTCAAATGGTATTTTAAAGAAACCTCGCTCTTGAAAGACAGAGAAGGTATCCATTAGGCGAGCAAGCAAGCATGATTTCCCAACTTGAGGCTCGCCAACAAGAACAATGTTTGGGCAATTTAATGGGTACAAGAAGTCTTCCGACATTGTTCAGGAACTGCCGCTCTTCCACTTCACCGCTCCGTGCAAACCCCGTACTTTTATAACGCGTGTAACACAATGTTTAAAAATAGTACCTGACTATTGACCAATCAACATGCTTAGAATTGTTTTCGAGCCTTTTTAACCAGCGGTTTTCGATCAAAGAAATCGAATATGGCCGGCAGCCAGAGTTTGTGTTTATTTTTAAAGAACTACATTTTGCTTTTACTAGCAGTAAATACTGCATATTCTAAAATTAAACCCGGTCGTTTGGAAAACAGCTGTAGTAAACAATCTTTTCGCGATATTTGTCTTCAGGAAGACACAAAAACTGTTTGTTTAGTGCCCGATGGAGTGGTGAAGTTCCAAGACTGGAAATTTGCCGAAATGAACTTGCTTATAGAGACCTTTCCTATTGACAAGGAAAAGAGAAACTTTGTGAGGGAGGTGAAAAATGCAGTGTTTTCGACTGTGCGCCCACAGCCCTTAAAATCAAGACTGCGTCTGGTAGCGGTATCCAACGATGCCCTGGTCAATATCCTAAATATTGACCCTACTTCCACTTCTGAAACTATATTCACAGAGTTTGCAGCAGGTAATGGACTGGGCCCAAACTCAATTCCTCTGTCGCACCGGTACGGCGGGCACCAGGTATGATTTCACTGCGCAAACTCTGTAAAACCGCGGAAGCAGAGTCCCTTGATCAGTTTGTATCAGTGAGCAATTTTCAACTTACCTTCTATGTGGCTTCATTAAGAACTTGCACGCGAGTGCAAGGGAAGGGGGGTAGGGTAGGGTAGGGTAGGGTGTCATTTCACATACTAAGGGAGGGGGGTAGGGTAGGGTAGGTTGTCATTTCACATATTACAAAGCACACCCATCAACATCAGAGATGATCGAAAGAATTAAAACTTTACATCTCTTTACAGCTCTAGTGGTCTAATAGTGTTTTGATATTTAATTTCATGTACATGTAATCAATCTCTGTTTTTTTCTGTCCATATAGTGAGTTGCTACATTTAGATGTGTGAGTACTAAAACTTTTTTTGGTTATCATTTTAGAGTTAGAGTTAGGGCTAAGGTTTAGGCTCTTTGCTAATATTAGTGTTAAAAGAATTGATGTCATATAATTTTAGTTTGGTGAGTGGGCAGGCCAATTAGGAGATGGAAGAGCTGTTCTGTTGGGAGAATATGTCAACAGGTAACAATTATTATACCAACATAATATCTCCTGTATGTGACAGATTTTATCCAACCCACTTGACACTGTGTAACTTTCCTTAAGTCGATTATTCTTCAGAATTATACAGTATTTTCTCTTTCAAGAGCTGAACTCAAGTTCTAACATGCCCAAACTGTATAAAAATTAAAGTGTGTCCAATATACTTTGGTTAACTTTAAAAAGTTACAAAATTAATTAAATTTTTATTTTTTTCTTTATTCTTAATAACATATTTTATCTTTTAGTTGAGAATTTCTCATTTACAGTATATGCATATGTTAATCAAGTTATAATTAAGTTAAAACTTCTTTCATCCAGTTGATTTTCTTGTATAGCTTGAGTCAACAAAAATGCAAATTGTTCCCCAAATGTTTTTACTGCAGATTATGTTTATCACAGTACGTAGGTAGTATTTATAAGTAGATTGACTTTTTACTCTTGACTAGAAAAAGGAATAATAACTTAGACTTAAAAGACAAAATCAATGATACCTTTAATTTAACTAAGTTCAAATTAACTAACCTGCAACCTGATATAATCCGAGTTACTTATATATTACATCTAGTGAAAAATATAATATTCATGTAGAGGTTTAGGAACAAACAGTTTGTTTTATATAAGATGGTGGGAGGGAAGAGTGTAAGTTAAATCACATTTTACAGCTAAAATAAAAAAGAAAGTGTTACATCTTGCAATACTACTTTTCATTGAATATCAGTTTGTTAGTTGAATGTTGTGAGAGTTATCGATATAAAAATTGGGGAACCTGCATGGGGCTCCAAAGTAACACTCATTATATACATTAAATGAATTTATTTATCATTTATACATTAAGTTTGCTAGCTAGCATCATGTGACCTAATAAGAGATCATAGTTTTTAGCAATATTTGAGAGTACAGTAAGGGATTGTCTGCCCTCCAGGGTAAGTCCCTCGTCCTATAGTGCATGTATGGGTAATATCCCATGGGATAAAACCTGCTGTCCCTTTTCTGAAGTTTGACCCTTAGGCTTACTGTACCGGCCAACAGGATGGATAAAATTAGATGCATTTATGTTGTCTCAAAGGATTTTGGACTTAATAATTTTGGAACCTTTTAGCTTTGTTGTGTTGGGGATGCAAGGTTTCATTGTAGCAGACAATTTGTGATCTGGGGTGGCAGTAGCCTGCATAGCAAATGTTTCTGTTGGGTTTTGGCAAGACTTTCTTTTTTGTCCTATGCAAAATTGCGGCCAGAGCAAAAAACGAAAGGAGGAGGGGGAGAAGGTGAAGGGAATATTTACTAGCATCCCCTTCACTCCCCTCTCCCACCCCCTCCTCTCAATTTTTTTTGTTCTTGCCCTAATTTTGTGCGGCCAAAAAAAATCTTACCAAAACCCAATAGAAAGGCTTGCTATGCAGGTTTAGGTTTCAGTTGTTGTTAATTATTCTTCATTATTACAGCAAAGGAGAGAGATGGGAATTACAGTTGAAAGGCTCAGGGAAAACCCCATATTCAAGGTAAAAACAACTCACTCTTTTTATAATTAAATACAGAGCTTAAGACTGGTGTCTTTATATTTTTCTGTATCGTGTCATCCAAAAATTTGTTTTATATTTCCTTCGTATTTATTAATTTCTTGTAAAAAGGGGTGGTGATGGAAGAGCAGTGATACGATCATCTGTCAGAGAATTCCTGGCAAGTGAAGCTATGTACCATCTTGGAATCCCAACAACAAGAGCAGCAAGGTACACAATTAACTCTAGTACTTAATTCATTTGAGCTGTGGCAAATTAAAGGTAGTTGTATATAGCTTACTGTTTTTAAAATTGCATTCAAATTTTAACACCAGTACAAAAATTTTCAAACAAAAGAGAACTTCGATGTTGGGAAACCCTATTTTGATATAACTCTTCATAAACATGGGCAAAGTTGTAATATGATAAAGCTAATAGTACAATATATGACTGGAGCCTGGAACCAAGAATATAGTAAGGTGTCTTATTACTGTATTTGATTGAGAATAAGTTGAGGTAAATTGGCCTAAAAACTGACCTGGACTTTATAGATTACTTGAAATAAAATAACAACTAATACTGTCAATTGTGGATGGCCCCAAAAATGCAGCTTGAATTATACACAGTATCTGCATTCATTAATTAGCAAATCAATAATAATTCATTTTATTTACAAAAACGTTTTGGTTAAATTGCAGTCTTGTCATAAGCGACAGTGTTGTGTGGAGAGACCAGTTCTATGATGGCAATCCCCTGCAAGAGAGAGGTACAAGTAACATTTCAGCATTTATGTGAATGATAAGTAATGAGGACAATACATGAACAGGTGACTTGTAACAATAGAAAAACTTCTTGGGAAAAAAAGATGTAATGCCTTGAGCAGGAATTGAACCCACATCCCTCGGTTTCATGTCCGAATGTGATACAACTACACTATCGAGACAACCCTGCTGGCTGCAAAGCTATCTAACAAAGTATATGATATGCTAACGTAGGTGGTTCAACTTAGCTCAAGGCTTAACGGCTTGCAATAAGTAATGAGGCTAACAGAACAAATAACAATTTTTATGATAAGTATGGATTTATTCTTATTCTTGATTTTCAAGCACTCCCTTGAGATGCAAAAGATGAAATTAAAATTCTTTTGTTCAAGGACACCAACATGCATGGCCACTTAAGGTCATCAGGTGAAAACTTGCAATACTTTACATAGCTTTGTTAAACTATGAAGATGGCTTTTTAAGCTGAAAATGTTTAGCTTTAAATTTTAATATTTAACAAACCCATAAATTTTATTATTGAATTTTCAATCTCGAATATTGCGATTTGCATGTTCTGATTGGTTCATTCAATCTCGGTTATCAGCTCATATTCAGAGTTCACCTAATATGGAAATTGACTGTATAGTGTTTGCAAAGCCAAAAAATAGGTTCTGAATAAAATTTAGCTGTTATTTTCAAGTATGGAAGAGTTTAGAAAACTAATTAAATTTAATAAAACAATTATTCCATTCGCGCTTGTTGGATATGAGATGATTTATAGCCAACTCGGCACTATGGGCCTCTTTGGCTATTTACCATCTCATATCCAACGCGGACTCTTGGAATAATTGTCAAATATTCTTACTTGATAATGCCATTTTAGTTAAAATAATAATAATAATAATAATAATGATGATGATGAAAACAATAATGATGATAATGATAACAAAAATAACTTTAGCAATGATGACAATAAAGTTTTGCAGAATTTGATAATGGTGGTTCTAATAACAACAGTAACAGTGCTTGTATGATGGTCTAACAAAAATATAATGGTTTTAATGACAAGACAAAAAATTTCCAGAACTTGATGGTGCACTGGTGCAATAAAAATGATAATGATGCTGATGATGATAATGAAGATCATCAAACCAAAGGTCACAGTGCTAGTGGTAATGCTGAACTGTTTACAGTATGTGAAATACATGTGAAAGATGTGAAAAATTCGCATGCTTTTTCACATGAACACCTGTGAAAACAGTGTGAAACTTATGTGAAAGCCATGTGAAAAGCCTGTGAAATGGATTGGTCTTTTTTCACATATTTATGGCATGATGTGAAAAACCATGTGAAACAAGAAATTTTATACTTTGGCTAAACCATGTGAATTACATGTTAAAGTGAAGTGAAAACCTTGTGAAAAGTTCACATGCTTTGTCACATGGACATCTGTGAAAACAATGTGAAAAATCTTGTGAAAACCATGTGAAACCTGGTGAAATGGGGTCCTTGCCATGATCTGAAAAATTGTGTGAAACAGGAAATTTTACTGGTAATGCCGGCTTCTACACTGTCAAAATGTAGGAAGGCATGTGAGCTTAGTTAGTTCTGCAAAAAAATATATTTTTTCCAACGAAATACACCATCATAAATCTATATTAGCTGATGAAAAGAATAGTAAAAAATCATCGGCCTATCAGCTGATAAACACAAGCTGTTTCGAATGATTTTGGAATTGTAAGTGATGTTATATAAGTAAGATCCATTTGTTTTCAAACTTTATGTGCAGCATGCAAAGTTCTTATAAGTATTGTTAAAGAAATTATTGCTCAAGTTTCAAAACACTGAACTGAAAGTTAAAAGAATTTATACATTAATGAATCAATGGCTTTTCAAAGACTTTTAAAAACAAAAAAGTACGTAGCGTTTCGAGGATTAATGGTTGTAAATGTGGTTCGTACCCCTTTGTTGTCAGCCAAATAATCACAATTCAACACAAAGCATTTGCCCGAGCGGATAACATATTTTGCTCAATTTGCTAACAGTTAGATAAAAAAAATTGTACTAGTGATTCAAGAATATCCTTCCCCAGGCCAGTGTTTCATTTGATCGATCGTCTTTCGCCCCCTTCAACTTCAAGCGGCAAGTTTGATGCTCCCCATATTTTTCCCATCTTCATTAATGGATGTCTCTTGCAGATAATTACAAAAATAAGCGTTTGTCCAAGCAGATAACATATCTTGCCCGACTTAGCAAAATAGTTTAAAAAATAGCACTTATAGTGATTCAATAAGCATCCTGCCACGCGTCAAGCAAGAACTTCGTCCCTTCA
Source organism: Hydrozoanthus tunicans (assembly GCA_026413305.1). Taxonomy (NCBI): domain Eukaryota; kingdom Metazoa; phylum Cnidaria; class Anthozoa; order Zoantharia; family Hydrozoanthidae; genus Hydrozoanthus; species Hydrozoanthus tunicans. The sequence goes on from JAOBAT010102500.1 coordinate 14,977, forward strand.
AGCAAATTAATTTTGATGCTCAGAATGTTTCGTGCTTTTCCATCTTAATTTTGACACTTTATAAATTAATCCACTGTTTTTGATTTGGTTATGTCAAATTATATAAACGTTATCGTTTTAACAGATCAGTAACCTTCTAGAAAACTGTCGACTAAAAAACAGCCCGAGACAAACAACGTTGTATGCGGTGTGACGCGTACGCTCGCCAAAAGAGCGGGAATCTGAAAGCCATGCAATCAGAACGCGTATCTTGCCCACGACAGCTAGATGTATCGACGGCGCGCGATCGATATTTCTCGTACGCACTGATAGTTGTGCAAAATGTTGGATGAATGTATTTCTCATGGCTTTTCACTTCCATACCAGTTAAACAACATGTAAAATTGACACCTTTGTTTCAACGTACTTTCTATTCATATTCTTTTTCACGGGATCTTTGTACTTCAAATACATGTGAAACCGTCGTAGTGCGGAAGAACACTTTTTTACATGGCTTTTCACTTGGTCCATACCTGTGAAACATCATGTGAAATTAATAATACATTTTTTTCAACTTAAGCTTTCAGTTCACATCCTTTTTAACAAGTCTTTTTTACTTCACATACATGTGAAAATCTTAGATGAAAAACGTATTTCTGCTCCACTACACAACAGACAAATAAAACCCATTTGGTTTATTTTGGTGGAGCAGGCTTGACTCGTTGAGT
>JAOBAT010102511.1:0-15681 GCA_026413305.1 Hydrozoanthus tunicans
ATGGTCGAGAGGGGAGGCCTGGCGTATGGGCTGCCCAGGCCTTCCTTACACCTGCCCAAGTAATCGGTGCCTTCTTCCAGCTTTTGCACTCTAAAAGCCCTTGGGCGATGGGCGAGTGGCGACGGTGACAGGCGCAGGATGGCGCTGGAAGTCATTAGTCACAAACCTGCACTCAGGCGGTTAAGGTTAAGATGGTCGTTCCTCACTCACCTGAGACAAGAGTAGGGTCCGGCAGCTTCCTTGATGACGGAGCAGCCCTTTTTAGAGACAGCACTGTTCCCCCTCTTGGGGGAAAGGTTTAGAAAAGGTAACCGAAAGAAAGCTTGTCTCTTCCATCCCCAGTCAGCCTACCGCAGCTGTCTGGGCATCCTCAAGTACGGTCGAACATCTGAACCCAAAAGAAAGTATGGTAAAGCAAGAAGAAACATGACATTCGGCGCATGGAATGTCAGGACCCTTATGGAAACCCAAAAATCCAAAAGATCAGAACGCATGACGGCAATCGTTGGCCAGGTACAAAATAGATATAGCTGCCCTGAGCGAAACCCGCCTGGCAGAAACAGGTAACCTCCCTGAAGTTGGCGCAGGCTATACCTTCTTCTGGAGCGGCAAGGCAAACGAAGAACCCAGAGAGGCAGGCGTGGGCTTTGCAATCCGCAACTCGCTTGTGTCCAAGCTTGAAATGCTCCCAAAGGGAATCAGCGAGAGGTTAATGATAATGCGCATACCACTCGCCGGAAACACTCACCTTACCCTTTTCAGTGCCTACGCTCCAACCATGGTTTACTCAGAGGAAGAGAAGGAGAAGTTCCATCAGTCTCTTGGCAGTACTATCCAATCCATCCCGAGAAACGACAAACTAATTCTGCTTGGCGATTTCAACGCCAGGGTTGGGCGTGACACTGGAGCTTGGCCTGGGGTAGTTGGCTCCCACGGCATAGGGAATATGAACTCAAATGGCCTAATGCTTCTAACCCTGTGCTCGGAAATGGAACTAACTATCACCAACACTGTATTTCAACAGCCAGACCCCAGTGTCCTGGCCCCAACACTCTTTATTCTCATCTTCTCCGTAATGCTAGACTCAGCACTCTCTGGATCAGATGATGGCATCCTCATCCGCTTTAGGACTGATGGCAAGTTCTTTGATCTGCGTCGGCTTCAAGCAAGAACGAAAGTCAAGGAAGCACTTTTCCGTGACTTCCTTTTCGCTGATGATTGTGCAATTTCTGCTCCTAGTGAAGCTGTACTACAGCGCTTGGCGGATCGCCTGTCATCTGCTACCTAAGCGTTTGGTCTCACAATAAGCATCAAGAAAACAGAAGTTCTATGTCAACCAGCTCCTAAAACCACCACACCTGCACCATATATTACTATTGACGGGGCCAAACTCAATTGTGTGAACCACTTCTGTTACCTTGGTAGCAATTTGTCGGCGGATGGCAGTCTTGATAAGGAGGTAACATGCAGGATTTCAAAAGCCAGTAGATCTTTTGGTCGGTTGCAGAGTAAGGTGTGGAGGGCACGTGGGATCTCGTTTCAAACAAAGATTGCCGTTTATAGAGTTATTGCGTTGCCTTCCCTGCTGTACGGATGTGAGACCTGGACGTGTTATCGACGACATCTAAAGCAGCTTGATCAGTTTCATCTTCGATGTCTTCGCAAGATTCTGGGCATCTCATGGGAAGAAAGGGTGACCAACCAAGATGTCCTTAGACGTGCCAACTTGTCAGGAATTGAGGCGATGATCTTATGCTGCACAAGTCAGGTGGTCCGGTCATGTTATGCGTATGCATGACAATCGCATTCCGAAGGAAATATTTTGCTCCGAACTTGTGGCTGGAAAGAGACGACCAGGCGGCCAAATTAAGTGCTACAAAGACAACCTCAAGCGGGCGTTGCGCCTATGTAGTATTCCCCCGTCAAACTGGACAGAGTTCGCAGATGACCGAAACAGCTAGAGAAGAGCAGTGCGCAATGGTATAAAGATGTTCGAGGAAAATCTCTTAAAGGAACTGGACAGAAAGCGGGCTATCAGAAAAGCGAAGGAATAAGACCCAAGCCAGACTGTTAATTGCACTGTTTGTGGGCGTGCCTGTGCCTCTGCCTTCGGGCTAAGTGTGCATAAGAGAAAAAGAAAGCACTAATAGTCCTCTTCGACTACGAAGGACTACAATGATAGATATCCCTATCGTGAATAGCAATCAAGTGTTGAGCCTCTTGCAGATGAGAAATAACAGAATCTTCCATATTCCCGCCCAGTCGTAAAAGCATTGAAAAAAGCCAATCGATTCTATACCTTGCGAAATTGACATTGTCATCCGGGTTTCCATTCTCCAGTTTGTTTATTACATCAGATAAAATAGTTCTGGCGTTAACACAAACCAATTCACGCAGAGATTGATGTTGACCTTGCACTGCCATGGCCATCCTTTTAAAAAACAAACCATACAAGAGCACCAAAAATCCAAAATGGTCGCACCAACCACAAATCAAACTAAGTCAGTTACACAAAATGCGGAAAGCTGCTGACCCAATATAGGATTGTTGTTTCCTCAGACGTCCGATTAAATGAACTTCCGGTACAATTGCAGTTACGATCGAAAGGCATATGGTACGACCCGATGCCATAACAGTTACGATCGAATGACTTATGGAACGGCCCAATGCCATAACAGTTACGATCAAATGGCATATGGTACGGCCCGATGACACAACAGTTACGATCGAATGGCATATGGTACGGCCCGATGCCATAACAGTTACGATCGAATGACATATGGTACGACCCGATGACACAACAGTTACGATCGAATGGCATATGGTACGATCCGATGACACAACAGTTACGATCGAATGGCACATCACTTACGAACTAATGGCATTTTAGTCAGGAATGCCCCTCCATACCTTTTGCACGAGCAATTTTTCCTTGACAAGTTTGCATGACAGTTTTCATTGCTCGTGCAAATGATCAACAAGTTTTCCTTTACAATTTTTCAATGACAAGGTTTCCTTGTTCGTGTAGATGACAAATTTTCAGTTCACTATAACAATTATACTTGCCACATTTTCCTTGTTGTCCGTCTACACAAGCAAGTTTCAGATTTGACAATTTTTCCTTGACAAGGAAAAATTGCTTGTGTGAAAGGGGATTAATATACGACAAGAGTAATTGGAATACGGTAATTCAGTTTGTTATTGCAAATGCTGTTTCATTTTTTAAGCAATATCCTGTTTAAACGCGGTATGATATATATTTGTCCCTATGTATGTAAACATATCACAACTGAATGGGGCATTTATTTAGATATCATTAACGTGCATTGATTCCATTTAAATTGTATTGAATTGAATTTCTGAGCTCAATTTCATATGCTTTTCTATTCATTTTTTTATAATATTTCAAGCCTTTTCCTTAACGTCCACGGTCAACCCCAAGAGCATTGCCTGCCCCATGAAACATTACCGAAATATTCGCTACCTTGGAAACTCCCCAAATCCTTCAGCGAAAAAGCATGTGGTGACCCCAGCTGTTTAACGGGGCCACCCCACACATGGCAGGTCATAAGCACTTTGGGCTCAAAATCATCTTTACATCGTGACACTCAAATCTCAGAAGAAGCGTTGAGCCAACAGTTTCTCAAAACAATGTATACTCGCGAAGAAGCGGCTCGCAGTTATTGCATCGTTCTGGTATTTTTCTTAATTTTCCCGAGTGGAATCTGTAGTCAGGAAGAACGTGGTTGTTTTAAAGTAAGGAAAACAAGGATGGCAGTTAACAGGTGTTCTAGACCGGTCTGCAACATGCACAAAGAAACATTGTTCCCCTTTAGGCTGACTTGCTAGGTTTTATTTTCCGAAAAAGCTCTATGCACAGGGATAACAGGATGAGATACCAAATCTCTTAGAACAGGGGCAATTCCATGTCCATTTATATGCAGTAGGGGATACAATTCAGATATTTAAGTTCTTAAAGCTGCATAACAAAGTCTTTGGGGGTGAGCTTGCTCAAAAGCCAAAACCATACAGGTCCTTTCTGTGCCTAACAGCTGCTTTTTTAGGATGGAGCATGGTTCGTGAAAACACCCTCAGCATTCAATCAGTCATTTACCTTCTAGACCATATTTTTCCAGTTGTTTTATTTCAGTATAACAAGATGTTTCGTGATGGGGATATTAAAGTTTATGAGAACTTAATGGCTCAACTTGTAATTATTTTATCTCATGGAACAGAAAACACTATAACAAAGTAACTTTTCTAAGTGACCTACAATATCAAAATCAAATTCTGCCAGAATAATTGCTGTAAAGTTAAAATGGATGGCCCTAAAAACTGAAAAAAGATGGAAATACTTCGATTCATTCTCCACAGATGATGCTGCTAATCTCGCCAAGTATTTTTGTGACATTTGTGCTGAAAATGACTGATTTATTAGTGCATTGTTTTATTTTCTCGTCCTGGAAAACCTGGAAAGTCCTGGAAAATGAAAAATTCAAAATCCAGGCCAGGAAAACCTGAAAATATTATTATTGTTCCTGGAAAGTCCTAAAAAATTCGCTTTTTCTTGTTAAGTAAATAATTATCTCTCAACATTTATCACTCACATTGAGGAATGAATGTGAAAAGCATCGCAAGAATCCCGTATCATCTGCAAACTCATTCATCTTGCATGGCCAAGCACTTGTTTAAAGACTGGGTTCTACCTACCCCTGTTGTTTGACTTGCCTCTGCCTATTCTTATAAATAAATAAAAAAATTTTTTTTTCGCAACATGCTGTTTTGGGTTTTTGTTTAATTTCAAAGACAATGAAGTGAGTCCTAATGATTCTTGATTCCGCCTTTTTAAACCTGTAATTGAGTTAGGAGAATGCCAGGCAAATGTATTTTTAATAACAACTGGATGTCAAATGCATCCTACAAAGATTGGGTGATAAGAGATCCAAGTTCCAAACTAAAAGTAAAAGCACAATGTCGCTTCTGTCAAAAGTCTTTCGACTGTTCAATCATGAGAAAGTCAGCCCTCAGAAGTCAAATGATAGACAAAAAGTATAAAGTGTTGACATAGCTGTTAGTAGAAGGCTCAACTCCCATCATGCAGTTCATCTCTGCTTCAAATACGTCTTCGAAAGCGATTTCATTAAGCTGATTAGTTCCTTCAATGTCTGGCCGCAATTTAGCAGTACCCAAATCGTCTGATCCCATTAAAGAAATTTTGGTTTTGTTTTATTTGGCCAAAGAGGACACCCATAAGGCCGAAATACGCTGGACTTGGCATGTTGTGGAAAAACACCATTCATTTCACTCAAACAAAGGGAATAAAAATGTTTTTCAAGACATGTTTGGTGACAGTGCAATTTTTATTGCTGATTTTGGACTGGGTCCGTATCCTACTGTTTGATGAAAGTTTGAACGTCACTACGAAGAATAAACAGTTAGGTGAAAATCATCGATAGAGGAACTTGATGAAATGAAAGCCAAGAAAAAGCATTTGGAATCTGAAGCAGCAGGTCTTGTCAAATCTGCAGATGACTTTTCAGTTACAGCAGAAGCCACTAGAAATATTGATAAAATGCGACATATGGTGGAAAAGTCCAACAGTCATAGAATGAGTTCAAAGCACAAGTCGGAAGAAGCATCCAAATTGACACTGAAATAGACATGAAACTGCACAAAATGAAAGGCATCTGAATACAGATCAGTATGAATCTTGTCAACTTATTTGCTACTGTTACAATGTTCTTTTCTTTTTGTTTTGTAAGTTCTGTTAATTGATGTAAACTCCATTCACTTCAAAGTTCTTGACTCTGCAGTTTTACAGGATGCTTAGTTTGACATGAAGCCACAGGATTTGGAGAACTTTTTCGTTAAAATAAAGCTCAGTTGCTGCCGAAGGAGATTTACTCACCTAAGACTTGCATTACTCAGACCTTGTTGACGTGAAATTGTTACTAGCGCGACAGTAGGTTACAGCTATTGCTCCATAATTAAAATGTGTTGGAAAATGCTACATGGTTCTTTCATTGGTTACTTTAAGCTTTTTCAGGCGCTGGATATTTTAAAATATAAATTCGGAAAGTCCTGGAATTTTAATTGTCCATTAATGTACGAACCCTGAGAATTAATAACTAGTCCTTACTGAAGCATAACCCCAGACATGAACGAGAGAAATTTTGTTTCGCTGCTGTCTTTATCTAGTCGTTGTTTTCTCTTAGCCTTAAAACTATGCTGAATCAGCCCTATAATTGGTATTAATTCGTTTGTGCAGTGATACAAAGGGAAGTTTCATTTGCTTTATTTGACAGAATAAAACTGAATTTGCCGAACCAACTAGTGTTGTATCTGTAGTTTTGGCAAAATGGCTAGAAAAAAATTGTTACTGATAGAACACTTAAAAATATCTATTTTAGCCCAAGGGGAAGGCGACTTTTCTGGAGCTGACTCCCCTGGTGGGAGGGAGAAAACGGCCAGTTTACAGAGGGTAGTGGTAAAGTCCCCACCCTTGCCCGAGAACCCCCCAGGGGATGGCCGATGATAGGTGCATATTGGCCATCCAAGAACGACATTTCCATGGAAAAACATTTCAGAACGATTGAGCAATGCATCAGCGAAAAAGATGTTCGATGATAGCAAAAATGGAGACATTGTATTCGTAAATGCCAAAGTCGTTTTGAAGTCTCAAATAGGCACTGTTTACTCCCATAATATGAGAAAAGAACTGACTAAGTGCGAGCTTGTCATTCTCGGTTCGGCGGCTGCTATTCCAGTCAATGTTTGGGAGAACATGATTGATAACGTCGAAATGAAACCATAACACCTCGTCGAATTGAGAGTAAACTTTTTTTCAAAAAGAAGTAGCTTAAAGTCACCAGTCGCAGAGAAGTTAAAACCGAAAGAAAAAGATCTTGAAACCATCGATGGGAAAATAATAGCAACTGACGTCAACAAAATGAACATTTGCTTGATTACTTACAAAGGCTGAATACGAATAAACTTATTAAAACAAATGAGTTTTCAGCTTTGGAAGATAACATGTCAGTTAAGTCTGTACTGACTCAATTAGTTCTGGGCAAATTTTAGCTTTCTACTCTTATTCAAACTATTCATGAAGCTAGTGGTAAATTTTTTTCACGTTTAAAATTTACTGAAAATGGTACGAATAAATTAAATGGTACGAATACAAATAGAATGAAAAAGCTGGACAGGACCTAGTTTAAAATGTCACTATTGGCATTAAACATGGGTTTTTTTTAATCTGTGGCTCTTAACTGTTCTAATCAAACACAGTTTAATGTGTTTAATTACCTATTATTATATTGGACATCCCCATAAAGATATGCTTAAGTTTGCAAACTTACCAAGTTGCCTATAAGGCCGGAGCTTGTCATGGTATCACATGGTAGCACATAAACCATTAAGCCACTACTCCTCCCAAAGGGACATCTGTACTTTGTACATTTTCAATGCTAAATGCACAATTGTAATAAAATGGTTGCTCATTCTGCACAGTGGGTGATTGGATTGAGAATGTTAAAATTGTCCCTTCATCATAGGAATGAGCTTGCGTCTTCGAGTCAGTTTTCCAGTGGTATTTCGGAATGCTCACTATGAATCTCAAGGTGATTTAGGCAAAATCTTGAATTATCATCGTGTTGGCTGGCTCTCTACTCGTTTCACAGAAACAACAAAATATTACAAAGCGAAGACATACACCGTTTAGAACAGTATGCATTTAATCCTTTTACTGCATAAAATATGAGCTAAAGCGTTTTTAGAGCCAAATGGATGCTTTTCTTTGAAGGTGAGCTTGAATTTTGTTAACAGTTAAATCTCTTGGAGTAGTGCAGTTTGACAAGAAAGAAAAAGTAGTAGTTTGTCAGTGTACGCTACTCCAAAGGGAGTGGCACTCTCTTAGTAGATGTTCCCTTGACTTCTGGGAAAGATGAAATGATTGAAGAAGGAAAAGTGAATGGTGAATTCCTCTTTTGGTGCAGCATTAAACATGGTTTTTGAACTGGTAAAACCATGTAAGGGAGAAAAAAGAAATCAGCTTGTGGTGATTATGAGCGGGAGACTCGAAAAGAGACAACTTGGTTCTGAGCGTTTCCAATTAAAAACCTTCATTGATCTTGGATTAGGAGATTGTAAAAGCGTTTTGGTTTTATAACCTTAGTTATTCTAATAAAGAAAATAATATATATTCACCGATAACTAAATAAATGCATGTTCTATCATCAACAGTTGAACAAGCTAAGAGTCAAAAAAGAACCGGATAAGTCTGTCAACGGTAGACCTTACATCCCTTCAGCAACTCTGGAACAGCGGCAGCAAGGAACCACAGAGTCAGCCTGTTGTTACAGAGAGTCCAGGTGCAAGTACCGCGGTTACAGCCGAAGTGCCGGATTGGGTTGTCAGAAGTTGTGTAACACCAAGCAAGGTGCAGCGAGTGAAAGCTGTGCTGTCGCAACAAGGAAAAAGATACACCTGTGCGGTTAAACTGCTTGAGCATTTTTTTCTCCGATCAGGTACTGGCCAAGAGTAACACTGAGGGAAACTACGGGAAAAGTCGGCTGGACGCCAACAAGCTACGTTATTTGCATTTAAGAAAATGAAACTCTTATATTATACATTTCTTCTTATATTTACATTATATATATATAAATAAAAAAAATGGTGTTGGTGTATCCATGGTTAAGAGTGTAGTAATGTTTAGCGTTAACACATGATAAATTATTAAAATAAACGTCTTCCTTTGTGGTACTTGATTTACGCCTTTTTTCATTTTTAGTTCTACTTTTCGCTAGGTACCCCTTGCAGCCTGGTGAAGACGAGTTGGAGTGCTGGCGCCTCATAAAAAGTAAAACCAACTCGAGATGCAGAACTATAAAGTTCATGGAAACACGAGGAAATCAGAGAAAAGACTGAGTGTCTTTGGTTGAAATATTAGTTTTGTAACATAGACGCATTTTACTAAAACTGTGGAAAAACAGTGTAGAAAATATTTAGTGTGTGTTAAACAATTTAATTATATTTTGTAATAAAGCCCCAATTTTACAATAGTTTCCGTGAGTTTATCCGTGGTATTGAAAAATGATTAAAGACGATGACTCAATAGGTGCTAAAAATATTTCAATTGTTTAAGGTTTAGTCAGACGAAAAAACCGAAAAACCAAACACTCTGTGGGTTATTCCGTTTGAAAGCTATTTTAAATTTCTTTGTTTGAAATAATGCAGATGGAGAATGGGCTTTTGTACCGAAGTTCTCATAATACTCAACAGCAGAAGATTAAGCAGTTGGTGTTACCAGAATATCTGAAGGACAAAGTTCTCCATAGCCTACATAATAACATGGGGCACCAGGGACTTGGCGCACACTGTCACTGGCACGGTCTCGTTGTTACTGACCAAATATGCATAGAGACACTGAAAATTGGATCAAGTCCTGTCAAAGATGCGTCCTGTCGAAGATGCCACAATCGCGAATCCGAACTCCAATAGGTAATCTGATAGCTACAAAGCCACTTGAAATTCTTGCTATTGACTTCACTCTCCTTGAGCTCTCGAGTGATGGCCGAGAGAATGTGTTAGTAATGACCGATGTATTCATGAAATTTACACTCGCAGTTCCCACAAAAAACCAGAAAGCAGTTACCACTGCCAAGGTACTCGTGAGGGAATGGTTCGACAAGTATGGTGTTCCCGAGCGCATTCACTTGGATCAAGGGCGGAACTTTGAGAGCGAAATTGTACGTGAACTTTGCAAGTTATAAGGCGTCAGTAAGAGCCGCACTAAACCTTACTATCCCGAAGGAAACGGCCAGTGTGAGCGCTTTAGTATAACCTTACATGGTCTTCTTAGAGCCTTGCCTGTACACCACGCTCAACAACAGGTTTTGAACAAGAAAGTGCCAAGGAGATACGTTGGGGCCCAGTGACGGGTTAGATCGGCTCAATCCCGACTGAGATATGCTTGGAAAAAAGCAAGGGAGCATCTGGGGACAGCAGCACTAAACTAGAACATGACAAAATATTGTATGCCCCACCCATAGACCCAAGCCAGTTGGTGTACCTGCAGAAACGCGTTCAGGCAAGAAATAAAACTCAAGATGCATAGGAGCCGACCATGTATATTATTACAAAACTGCCAGACTTTGATGGGGGTCCATTCGTTGTCAAAAAAGTTGATGGTTCTGAAGGTGATATCAAGAGAGTTTGCAGAGCAGAGAGAAACTGGGACAAGTTTCTGACGTGTCAAGTCCACTAGTGGAACATGGAGTCGGTTCATCTTTTTCTTCTGACGGTTCAGATGAATGCTTCATGCTGTTAAATTGATGAAACAGTGCCTTCTACAGTGAGGTCTACAGTGCCTGGATCACAGCCAAGTTTCAACAGTGCTCCCACTACAGTGTAGCCCCTCTTAAATTATATCAGTCGACCGTCAACCTGAAGCCAAGAGCTACTTTTGATCAAGCCAGTTTGCATCAGATTAGGTTGAACTTTCCCGACAAAGTGTCAATAAATTAGAGGTGTCATACGTTTTTGATCCTTGCTTTGCTACATTTAAAATGGTTACTGTATTTTAAAAAATATTCCAAAATACGAGTTGTGGTGCAAACGAATACAGTTCTTTTCAATCTTTTCTTTGTTTGCCACTTTCAGGGACAAAACATCCGCTCCGAAATCTTTCAGTAACTTAGATAATGGTTCGACTATATAGTAACGAGCTTGGTACTAGACGACTTCGCTGCTAACCCTTTTGTTAATCCTGTTGCGCTGAAGAACTGGAACGATAATTTTTTTTAAATTCGGTTTCACAACTCCTTTGTGGTGATGATTCTAGCGGTAAGTCCTTATGATTCTTGTTGCTGGAAAGTTGCATTTCAATGCTGAACACTGTGCCAATCACGAAATGGTTTAAAGTACCGCTGCAAAATTTTCCGAAGTACAAGAGTCAACGTTGCTTGTAGTTGCCTTGTCAGCTGATGGTAGTGACGTTTAGCCGATGGTTGCAATAAGATAAAATATATTTTAATAAAAAGAAGAGGCGCTGACTGGTTTCAAAAACGGAGTGTGCTGTCCTTAGTTTACATGATGGTTCTTGCCTCAATGATCAGACAACCGATATATTCTTCATATATATTGTTGCGATATGCCTTTTGACAGTTTACTCTCAGAGTGTAGTTGTTTTGTTTGATCGCGCTTCATAAGGAATTTAGTATTTTCATAACGAGTAGTAATCTCAGATTAAAAAGTGCCTTCGACATGTGTTGAAAAATTGACACATTTCAAAGACTTTTTTTTAATTTGCTTTGTGTTCGAAATCGATCTTTTGGCTCAATGGCCACTAAGTACAATGACTGGGTTGCTTTGGTTTGTGACCATAGAGGGTAGTTTGGCTCAATGTCCTCCGAAGAATAAGTGTCAGCTCATCTGGATTGTTCAACCAAGGGGTATTTTGTGCAGTCAAATTCATGAAGGAAACGGATTCGGTGGACATGGACACTGCAAGCCGTTCTCGCACGTCAGGTTTTGCAAGCTCCAGAGATAGTACGCATTTCTCTGATGAGGCTTTGAAAAATTGTACCTACGATCCTTTTAAAAACATCGCATTAGTAAGTTGAAGAAAGAATTAATGGAACTTGCCGAACAAAAATCAGCTCCACAAGAACAAAAATTAGCTCCACTGTACCGACTCCAATGCATGCATCAAACTTCAACATCACGAGGGTTGGGAAGCTTGTTTGTCTAGTAAAAATCTCGTTTATCCAGTTTATTGGCAAATTTGATTATTTATTCAAAATGGCGCGGAATTGGTACAAACCTACGAAAGCCGAGAAGGGACAGACATTTTCGTATTCAAAATTTCCGTGTTCAAAATTTTTGTGTTCAAAATTTCCGTGTTCAAAATTTCTGTATTCAAAATTTCCGTGTTCAAAATAATTTCTCTATTCAGAATAGTTCTAACAGAGAAACTTACTTACCACGTATTATTTTGAATACAGAAATTATTTTGAACTCGGAAATTTTAAATACAGAAAATATTTTGAACTCGGAAATTTTGAATGCAGAAATTATTTTGAACTCGGAAATTTTGAATACAGAAATTTTGAACACGGAAATGCCTGTCCCTTCTCGGCTTTCATACATACCCCAAAAAATCGAGAATCTTCACGCATATAAACACCACAGGCAGTCCAAGATTAGGGTTGCGTTCTCCTAACGTCAAACGCAAAAATATATTTTGAGTTAGACACGCTTTGACAGTTAAGTACGTTAAGAAAATTTCGCAGTAAAACTAAACAAGTTAAGAGAATTTAAGAATGTTACAATCAGAGAAAATAGAGAGCAGATTATCTGAAGATACAGCAAGATTGATGCAAGTAAATTAAGTAATTCAAACAATCTTTATAGTATAATTTTAGTAAGTCGGAGCTTTGTTTTTAATCGAAGTTAGCTTTCTTTCATTACTTTCCTGCAAAAATTTTCTGCTTAATGTTCTCGTAAACAGCTACTTTAGTTTGGAGTTTGTTTTTTTGATAAAGCACTAATAGATTTATAGTTCGCTATGACGCACAGCTATTTCAGGCCTTGTAAGTTGGTAGCTGTGTGTTACAACAAAATACTGTAGATCTATTCCGCCCGGAAATGTTATAGTTCTAAAAGGATTGCACCTTCTACTTTAATTGAAAACAAAGTTAAGAGTATTTGAGATGATGATCGCCACTTAGCGTATAATTTGTATTCCATAATATTTGCGATAGAATTTATTACAGTAGTTTTCCGTAAGGAAATGAACGCACCTAATATTGTTGTAAAATAAGATACATCAGTTTGTTATGTAAATGTTTTCGTATCAGACTCAACTAGATTGTACTGAATTGTAACAGTATATAAAGCCATGAATTTGGGAGACAAAACGGAGATAAACCAAAGAAAGAAACAGACAAGTGACAAAACGAAGAAGAAGAAAGGAGAATAAAAGTAGAAGTATACAAGTACATAAGTTTGAAGACTGGTCCCTCATTCCTCACAAATATAACAACATAATAATTTGGTGAGAATCCTAAAGATCTTCCACCCTCGCAGCTAGGTGAGTTTCGCCTTCCTTTGTGCTCTTTTTACTTACTATTACTTTCTGTGATTTCCAATTATCGTTTTACCTAATTCAGCGTTTCTTTTTCGCAACGTTGTGTTCTCCTTTTCCGATCGTATATTCTTTTTTCAGCAGCAGTGAACTGCGAGTATACCATTTTTTTTTGCTTTGTGATTACGTACTCCATATAGTAACTATTACGAGAAAGAAACTTGTATGCAATGAATTGCTAAACGTGAGGCCATATGTTTCTTTAGTACATGTAAAACACGTGCACAACTAAAAAAAAGGTTATCTCTGCCCTTGTGTGTCGGCAAACCAGTTGTTGATTTCAAACTGTACCGCCATTTATTCGTTTTAAAAATAAATATATTTCTATATATGTGATGCTCACTTATATCTTTTAATTCTCGCAGTTCGGAAATTTTCTCTAAAGCCCATATCGCAAGTACAATTTCCAATTCTCTCTGTTGAAATTATTTTCCAATCCGCTCTCATCTGTTGTGTTTTTGCCATATCATTCTTTATTTAGTGCTTGTGGTTTTATTCACATTTGATAATTCTTTTTGTAATGCTTGTTAGCAAGCACCTCATATTTTTTTAGTAACGCGTGTTTTGTTTGCGCTCAATACGTTTTCTAGTAGCTACTTCTGCCTTTTTGGTTCTTGGTTGACTATAGAAAGCTTCATGAGTGGATGAATGAAAAGAAAGAACTGTGGGGTTCAATCTTTGACAGGATCCACTAGAATTTTAGTTCATTTGCTTCATTCAAATTGAAAAACATTTCGCTTTTTACCACTCAGTGCTTTTTATCCAAAATGAAAATGAAATAGGATAACCACTAATTGAATGCAAATTTTTTGATATTCATTGAAAGTCTGAAAGAGCATGTCTACTCATCTTTTGAAACCAAAATGCATCTAGAAAATGAATCATCTTTGCCAAATATTGTAAAAGGGATAAAAATCTTTTAAAAGCAAAATGTAGAAAACGAGTCATCTTTGCCAAATATTGTAAAAGGAATAAAAATTAGGTATAATTGTTTATATGTACCTATGATGGTAAAAATTAAGTACTGTATTAGACAGAGTAAGTACCCATGCCCATGTCCTTTTACTCCAAAAGAATTGCTTAGTTTTCTTCAATTTTGCAATTATAATTCTTCCATCTCCAACTATTTGAAGTTCACTGACTGCGCTTAACATTGTACAGCATGATGATCATACTGATAAAAACATTGCTGAATTTTACCTTATACTCAATTTTTATCATCATAGATACATACATATCTATTTTTTATCCAAAGTATAGAGACTATTCTTACTTAATAATTCCTACTGATCTTCAGCTTCAATTGATTCATCAGATTCCGATTCTCCGAAAACACAGTCTTCAACAGTAAATGCTTCAGGAAAACAATTACTCAAATCTTTCTTTCCAAAGAGTTCAGCCATCACATCAAGATTTGGAATATCCTCAAAGAGTTCATTGAAGATTTAAAGAATCTTCAAGGCATGATGAATGGAGAACACTGGGAAATGCTCTGTGATGTCTGTCACTGTAAAGATATGACTGCTTCTTTCAACAAGCCCTACTACTAGCTTATCAACATAATCTGTAGGTGCCTCGACATCTAACAAATTCATTGTAGGAAGGATTAGTTCTACCATTTCCGTAATAGCTTCTTTCAGGTCACATTTATCAATGTCTGATATTGGTCTAGGTAGTGTTGGTTCTTCTGTGGCCTCAAATGCACTGTTGTTTTCAAAAAGTGGTGGATCAGCATCGCATGTTGCTGCGTTAACACACTTACAAAACTTAGCACAGTTTTGGCAGCAGCTATGGGCTGGTTCTGACAAAGGATAAATACCTTTGTCAAAAGGTTTGTAAGCAGCAACACGTTGACAACTTGTTGACTGTAACAGATCTTCAACACTTTGTTCACAAAGACTTGCTTGTTGTCCATAATAAATTGTAACAACATTTGATTCTTTTCCATCTCTACCTGGCCTTCCACACTCTTGGTGATAATCCAGTAAATTGCGTGGTGGCCCCCAGTGAACAACATACCGGATATCTGGGAAATTGACACCCATGCTAAGGGCAGTAGTGGCAATAGCCACTCTCTTTTTTCCTTTTCCTTTCAAAGAAGTTATTAGTCTCTCCTTGTATTTGGGCAATGTAAGGGAATGATAAATACCAATTAAGCAGTTTTCTGATGTTTTGGAATCAGAGGGAGAATATGCCCATTTTCCAAGTTGAACAAAGAAGAAATTCATTATGATAGCAATGTCATTTAGTGACCCATTACAAAATATAATTGTTTCTGGAGCCTGGGTGCCCTTCTCTTTTAAAAGTTTTACCAACCACATTAAGTGTTGAAAATGTTCTTCCCTCTTACATTTGAGACTGAGCGGTCAGCGGTCAGGAAAGATGGCGGACGTGAAATTTTGAGCTCTGCTTACTTTCTGTTTTTTGTGAATGTTATCTTGCTATTTGTGATTTTTTTTCTCGATGGATAAGAGAGAAGATAGCCCTCTTACTGAAACTGCCCTGGTGGCAATTCTAGAACGTACGCTGGAAGAAAA
>JAOBAT010102522.1:0-38888 GCA_026413305.1 Hydrozoanthus tunicans
TTGATGAAGATAATGGTAAAGATGAATATGGTGTTGATGAAGATGATGGTAAAGATGAATATGGTGTTGATGAAGATAATGGTAAAGATGAATATGGTGCTGATGAAGATGATGGTAAAGATGAATATGGTATTGATGAAGATGATGGTAAAGATGAATATGGTGCTGATGAAGATGATGGTAAAGATGAATATGGTGTTGATGAAGATGATGGTAAAGATGAATATGGTGTTGATGAAGATAATGGTAAAGATGAATATGGTGTTGATGAAGATGATGGTAAAGATGAATATGGTGCTGATGAAGATGATGGTAAAGATAAATATGGTGTTGATGAAGATGATGGTAAAGATGAATATGGTGTTGATGAAGATGATGGTAAAGATGAATATGGTGTTGATGAAAATGACAGTGAAGATAAAGATGGTAAAGATGAATATGATGTTGATGGAAAAGATGACAAGGAAAAGATGACTGGAAAGTGACATCACAATGACAACAATAACAATATAATAATAATAAAGGCATCAACAAAAAACTTACCTTCTTTTACAACAACTTTCTTTGGCTTTCTTTTTTTCTTCCTTTCAGCTGCCTTTTTCATCTTATTTTCCTGTAACTGGGCATTCTGGGTTTTGGGCCTCACACCAAGAAACCCACTGCAGTTCACAGACTCACAATGACATTTTTTCTTTTCATTTCCTGTTAAATAAGGTCACATAAAGTTTCTGAGTCCACAGTTTCAAACTATGTGTTCATTCTATATCAATTAGTTGATGGTGAAGTGCCTGAGCAGTTAGCATGTTTGACTAATAGTCTTGTTTTAGTTCGCAAGTTTAAACCCTGGTCAGACCGCTATGTTGTCTTCCTGAGCAAGACACTTCAACCAAATTGTTCCACTCAACTCAGCTGTATAAATGAGTACCAGCTTCAGCTGAGGGCTGCCCTGTGATGGGTTAGTGTCCTGTCCAGGGGGATTCAAAGACTCTCATCTGCTTAGCACTACAGAAACCAGAGATACAGTAAGCTCCGGCCCGACGGGACACTTGGTTTGAGAAAGGATACAGCTTTTATGCAATTCAGAAGATACACAGGAAAAAATGGAAAATGTGTTTACTCTGGGAAAGAGACCAGCGCTAGCAAATGGAAAATGCAAATATTCTGACACTGCCAAGTTATGTTAAGGTGTAGGAAAATTGTTTATTTCTTCCTTCGAAAGAGTTAGCCATTGAAAAATCATTCTCATGCCTGCTATTCACCTTGTGTGAGGTAACTACACAGCCAGCGTAATACATAAGCCTCCATCAATAAGAGCAATAGAAACAATAACCATCTGTGAGTTAGTTTACTGATTCAATCTACTTACCAAAACTGTCAAGTCTATAGTTGAAAGTAACCTCATCTCCAGCACTGATGTCCTGCAAGGCAAACAGCCCAATTCTCACCTCGCCATTAACTGTCCATTTCTGCGTTTCACAATTTGGGTCACAACTGTGATTCATGAATCGTGAATAATTACCCATTGGGCCTGCATCAATGATACAGTCTTTGTCAATGGTGAGCATGTAGTAATTTGTGTCATCATCTCCTTTCTTTACCCGCTCTCTGCAAGTTGCTTCATCGATCAATTCACCAACATACTCAATCACAAAGGCACCCCTCTTGTAATCTAAAAACAATCGGAAACTCTAAGTAAACTATTAAGTGACTACAGACTAACTTCGCAAAAACTTTGCAAGGTTTTCTGGCAGTTTGCCTACATGAAAACTGCATGGAAAGTAACAAGAATAACTCTGCTGCCTTGCTCACAATTTTTTACAAAATGAATACCTTTGTTTACACGTAGGCCCCAACCACGACCAAGAGTCTTGAATGGTTCACAATCCACATATTCCCTTTTCTGGAATCTCTGATTCTGACACTTTTCCTTTGCAAGACACTTGCTAGGGTTGCATTCAAACTGGAGCATTCTATTGAGACAGTTGGACTCAGGCCCACATGGATTCTCACTATCAGCAGAGCACTCACAGACTGGAAGTTCAGCTGGGTCCATAAAAAACCGTTGTGCAGTTGTATATTTATTGCACTGTAATATGAAAGTAGATTATGGTGTTGTTTTGCATTGCATAAAATAATATCATTACTCAGCCAACAATTTTGTTTTACCACTTTTTCAATCGATTTATTGGATGTTCTATATTATTACAGACATAGTATTTTGGACAGCACATTTAATAAACCATAATTATTAAAGTAAAGAGCTTGAATTGAGGGGTTTAAGCATAAAACAACTTCTGTACCTCTCACAATTTCTACACCACACACAAATTTATTGTCTAATTTACTATCTAAGCAAGAATTTGCATTAAAACAGTCTTAAACAAGAGAAACCAAAGCATAATATTATAAAAATTTTGTTCCAGTTTAGAAAACGAGTAGGTAAGCTCTAATGCATTGAAGAATTTCTTTTTCAAAAGATTTGGGTTTAAGTATTTTGAAACAAAAACAACCACAACTTTTTCAATCCTAAACCTCACTCGAAAAAACACTTGTATATTGTATATATACAGGCAACTTCCAAGGCTTCTGTCAAAACAATTGTAAAGTAAGAAATGATTGAATGCTGCATGTGTGAGATGACTGCATCAATGAATGAAAAAGGAAAAGAAAGTACGTATAAATTCATGAGTGGAGGAGTGTATGTGCAGAAATGATTGAGGAGTGTTTTCTGAAGCAATGAGAAAGTCAGCCTGCTGTTTTGTTTTTCCTCCCGAGGTTGACAGACCACTGCAACTGACACTGCAGGGAATGGTTCGCAGGAGGGTTGTTTTACACCTAAAATGCAACTTACCTAATTTCTGTTTTTGGCTATAAAATCTGTGATATCAATTTAAAAGATTATGAAAAAAATTGGGAAGTAAATTTGTTCTGTTTTCATTTTTTATTTTTAGTTTAAAATTGCTCTTATATATTTTAAAACAGCGTTCTTCACTCACTTCCAAGAGATTGAAAACTGATGCTGTTCCTGAAACTTTGCAAATATCTTTTCTGCTTCTTTTGTTTTGGTAAAAGCGTTTGCGATATGTCTGTGTTTTTCAGCTAAAAACTGCACACAATTAAAAGCACACAGTCTAATGTAAAAATTTTTTCCTTGTATCAACTATACTATTTTGGAAATTGCATAAGAAGGTTTATCAAACCCAGTTTCCTAAGTATTCAGGCATGATCCAACTTGGCAGTTGTTTCACTAAAACTTGCAAATGTTCAATAGGATACAACAACTATAGTAATAACTGAATCTTAAAAATAATTTGCAAACATCCTTAAAACATACCACAAATTTCATTGCACAAAATAATAATAATATTGAAATGGGGGCTAGTTGCATATAATCAACTGTACTGTATTTATTATTAAGAACATTTTCTAATTTCAGTAAATATGGGTTACAACTTGGTGCTGTGATTTGTCCTGACCTGGTAAGGACACCCTGGACACTATTGTTTTACGAGTTACCAAATCTCTTCTACATCCTCTAACCTTTATATGCTTGTACGGTGGTGGTTTCTTTGATAGCCTTTTGTTCATTTTCTGCAAATCCTGTTCTGCTCTGCTTTCCTGGACTTTTTTCCATTCTTCATACTTCTCTTTTGCCTCTAACAGTGCTATAACAACCAAACAAGCCATGAAAACCTAACTCAGTTACGTTTAATACCTACAAATTAGGTATTATATATAAAAAAAATTAGTACCTTACCATAACAATCATTTTATTTTAAAGTTCTGTCACTGGTTTTGAGAGTATTTGAGATACAAAATTTCCTCAGAACAGTCATAGAATATCTGGAATGAGTTGTGAGAATTTGGAACATCACATCAAATCAACTAAACATAATTTGAAATGCTTTATATTCAGACAACTTCAACAAGACTTTAAATGGATGTAGAGACACTGTGTTTGCTATCTTGATGATGCATTCTATAGCCCTTGTCAATGGTTGCTGTTGTTACTTTATCAAAAATGTTTTTATTTTACAAATACAACTAAGTGTAGTTTACTTTTGTATAAAGAAAGAGAAAAGCATATCTGAGGAACACTGCACAGTAGTCTCATTTCTGGTCATTTAAAGCTTACTTTAAGTGCATATGAAGTGAAAAATTTTTTTTACTTCAAAGGATAGATCTTGCCAAACAAGGAATAATGATGAACAAAATTTTGCCAAAACCATTCCTGGTTCTCGAGATATCAACGTTTAAGAATTGCATCTGATGATGTCATGAGTGGTTTCAACAAATTTGCATTTTTTTAAAATTTGCTGCCAATCTGTAAAATTTGGGTGGGTTTGAGCTGGACTTGGACTGATCCATCTGCCTTGGATACATCAGTAATCCAACTTTAGCTAAAATAAACCCAAGTGTTACAGATTGACAGCAGATCTTGAAAAAATGCAAATTTGTCAAAACCATTCTTGGCGTCATCAGATGAAAATTTTAGACGTTAATATCTAAAGAACAAGGAAAGATTTTAGCAAAATTTTTTCACCACTGTTCCTCTTTTACCAAAGTCTATCCTTTGAAGTAATAAAATTTTTCACTTCATATGCACTTTAACAGAATACTTCAAATACTTCAGACAGGCCTTTTTTTTCGGAATATTTGCATGTTTCGATCAACAAGATCATCTTTAGAGAGCTCAACTCTGAGAAGATTTATGGTCCAAAAGGCAAGTGTAAGAGAAACAGAGAAACAGATTTCATTTAGTGTGATGGAGGTAGTGTGGCTCAGTGGTTAGGGTGCCAGATTTGCATGTGGTTGTCCCGGGTTCAAATCCCACTCTGACCACTAACAGGATTTGGCTTCGGTGATCCCAGAGTCAAATCCACCACGCTTGTAAATAGCCGACTGGTCTGCCTCTGACCAGTTGGAATTTTTAACTGTAGTCGTATTTGTTTAAACGTGTCCCCAATTAGCTACCTCAAGCTAAATACTTTGACAGATAAATAAAGTTTTTATTGTATTGTATGGCAACAAACATTTCAATTCAAAAATAAAATCGATTATCCGTAAACTTGTAAATATGTTGCCTGTTTTGATAAATTATTGGTAAATAATATTATATCTTTTTGTTTTATTTTTTTTCAGTAGTGTAAAAAGGGGGGTGGAAAACACCAAATCCACCCCCTCCCTGTATCCGCCCCTGACATTAATTAATTTCTTTGGCAGAGCCTCCAAGCTGGTACCTCTGGGGAGAACTCTGATAATGCTTTTGATAAAGGTGTCTACTAAAAATGAAAAACTCCCAACATTCACACCTTTTTTGAAGATTTTTGCAAGGTGTTTACTGCCAGCATCACTTGATCCTTTATCACCTTCCTGATAATTGAAAACCCGCCCCTTGTGAATCCAATAGTAATCATGTGAACCTAAAAACTGCACAGGGAATTCACCAGGCTGATGACGCATGTTCTGAATGTTTGTTGGAACATCACGAGGGTTGCAAATCTGAGCTGGCCACCATCTACAAATAATTGTAAGTTAAGAATGTTATTAACAACTTTTTAAAACAAGTTATTAGAAAAATACACCCAAAAACTGTATGTTTTGACCACTTCTAGTGGTCACTCTCAACAGTGAATATGCAAATAACTGGAAACAATATTTTAACTTGAGAGAATGTTATTTTTAAATATCTTCATGAGAATAATTTAGCTCTTATAGAATCTGACTAGACATTCAGTGATGGTTTCTCGCACTTGATGAATAACATTTCGCAAATTAAACAATCCAATTTAGTTGGGCATTGCTTCAAAATTTTAAAGAATTTGGAAAGGTCTTTTGTGTCCAAGTTATGTTCATTCATGTGTGATCCAATGTTTGTTCTTTTGTGTTCTTCAATGCGTTGGTGTAAATGCCTCCGTGTGAAGCCAACATAGCCTGCATCACACAGGCCACATTCAAATTTGTAAACTACACTCTGTTGGTTAGGTTAAGTTAAGAATGCTCAGGCAATTGCAAAGAATCTCTTCCTGGGCAAAAGAAATAATTTAAAAAAATGTTGTTAATATAAACAATTACTCCAAGAACACATGTTGGATACAAGAAATCTGTTTTTTAAATTGAAGGGTCTAGTGCAAAAATGGCAGAAGTGACTTTTGATCAAGTTGCCAACTCTCCTCAAATAATCCTTTCTTTTTCTTCTTAACTGTTGGGAGAATTTAGCATTTAATACAAAGTCACTTAAACTTTCAACAATTGGGGGGAATTCAAATAGAAATGATCACACTAAGTTGATTTGAGTTAGATTTATGTACAGAATTATCAGTTTTAAGCTGCTGATATGGAAACAGACTTATCAAAAGTCTTATTTGAGAACAAAAACATTACACAATTGAGGATTCTTTAAAAAAGTGGTTGAGTGAATCAACAGGGTTCCTGTCTAACGTAAATCACTGGCAAGTTCAAACTTGTCAATCTAGCCAAAGGTCAGTGAGTCTGGGTTTTGACTTAGTTTCTCAAACTTTAATTGCCAGTTTATTACCAACAACTAACTTCTCATTACATAACAAACACAAAATGTGTCGTTCTATAATGAGAAAATAGGAAATGACTTTCACGCCGAGATCTGTGCCATCGGCATTAAACAAAAGCCACTGGCTTGGGAGAATGGGCAACCACTCCTAGCATAACGAGGATAAATAAAGATTTATTTATTTATTTATGAAATGATCAAACAAGATGAAAAGCAAATTCCTGCTAAGCTGTTATTTCAAAAGTGTTTGATTTAGTTGGGAGAACTTAACAACAAGACAATTGTTGTGTTGGGGACTTAGTTTAGGAACAATCAGCCTTATCATAGAAAAATAACTGTAACAGGTGTCTGAGTATAGTTCTCGTTTGTCCAGGAAATATTGGCCAGAGCTGGAAGCCAGCACTTGCAATACAAGTATTGCACGTACAGTTGGGTAGCCAAGTTATTTATGACCTGACAATGCAGTAAAAACTATATCAGGTATTATGACAAGTCAAAAGAAAACAAAAACATAGTTAAAACTAGTTTTAAAAAATCATTTAACTTTAAAATACACAGTACAATAATGTTTGCAAGCAATAGCAAGCTTTCGACTCTATCACAGAGCCTTTTTCACGCTAAGTGAGAAACTGGTTTAATAAGAAAAAACCTGTTGAATACTTCAGCATAGGAAATATCTAGCTATAATACTCACCGATAAAGACCGAGCTTCACCCATACAATGTCTCCATACAACAGTGACTTGCCTTCTGTGCAATCCTTGCAGAAAAAATGTCCTTCGGGTATTCCCTCATAACTTATACACTCAGGATGAAATGCAGCAGGGCAGCTCTCACAACAGATGAGGGTACCCCCCACAGAACACACAAAGCACCAGTTGACATTAACATGAGAATGATGGGCCTTGGTTTTGGTAGGCCAGAAATGTTTAGCACAAACCATAGTCTGAGATGTGATTGGTATACAGCCAGCTACAACACAACCTGACTGATGGTAAGCTGTTGGGCATCGCACACACCGAACAAGCTTTCCTCTTAAAATGTTTCGATTATTTGCAACACAGACACTGCAGCTGTGCAAAGGGCAGAAGATCTTGTCTCCGTCAAACTTTGCAGTTTTAAGTGTTTTAAGACAGCTCTCATGATAGAATTTAGTACATAAAGACTGACTACAACGCCTGACTTCCCCAGTTTGTCGACACACAAAACAGGAATGGTTGCCTGTAGTACATTCATCACACATAAACCTTCCCTTGGGAGGGCCACTCAGGCCTATGCAGTCAGGGTGATACGCATTACCACACAACCCCCCACAGAAGATCAAATCATCAACTTGTTCACAAACTATACAAACTGCATCTCGCTCTTTCTTGACAGCATTTCCCCCCTTACTGCTAGCAACGTCGTCATCATTATTTGACGCGGTGGTACTGTTTGTTGTACTTTGAACTTCTATCGACCCTTCATCTACGGGCGTGTCACTCTTATCACTAACAGCAACTGCTTCACTTGAGTTGTCACACCCAAATAGTGCTTCAAATTCATTCTCTAGCTTCTTTTTCCCCTTCTTGGGTTTTTCAGTGGTTGATGACACCGGTTCTGGGGGACTGTTGGGTAGAAGAATGACTGGCTCTTTTTCAGAGCTATCAATTTCTGTCAAACCCAACAAATTTTCTTCAGGAGAATCCTCTTCGGAACTACTCTTTGATGTTTCATCAACAGTTTCGTTAACAATAACAAAAGTTTCCTTTACTTTGGGTGGCCGGCCACGCTTTCGTTTGACTGGTGAAACTTCCATCGAAGGTTTGATTTTCCTTATCTTCAGTTTTAGAGCTGAGCCTGGGGAGAGTTCCCCATTAAAAGCTGTAACTTCCCCATTCAATTTAGGCGGTTCACTCCCATTAAGCTGTTCAGCTGAAGTTGGTTTCAAATCAAGTACAAGACTTTCTTTTTCTTTTGTCATATCAATTTTTTTCACAGTCTTCTTTTTTCTTGGTGGTTCTTCACAGTTCCCAGATTTTGATTTTTGGTTTATGGTTGGCAATTGGATTGGAGTTCCGTCAGCATGTTGTTTTCTTACTCTTTTTCGTTTGACGCCTTTGCTACCAATAATTTCTTCATTCATAAAGCAGCTCGTGTCTAGATCATGATCATTAGTTCCATTTGAAATTTCAGAAGCACCAGCATTAGAGTTTGATTTAAGCTCTGCTTTTGTCATCACATCTTGGAAGTTTGCAGGTTCATCCTCAGAAGCACTTTTGCTCTTAGATCCCCTGCGCTTCATTTGCTTTTTGTCATAATATTTGAAAGTAAAGCAAAGTTGTCGCTCATGTCTATTCATAGGCATTGCTTTCTCTGCAACTTTAACAGCATTTTCCCAAAAAGGAAGCCGCTTGGGGTTCACTTTATGTTGCTTGCCATGAACAGAAGTTTCAAATTTTTCCCTTCCTGTAAACAAAGACATTCAGGCTGCTGTTAGAAAGAATAAATTCAGTTGAACAAACATAAAATTTATTTTGGCCAAGATAACAAGTGCAACTTTGCCTCATTTGCTATAAGTCATATTTAATTTAAAACTGAGTGTTTATTCTCAGAATTTTGATGGAAAATGAAAAAAACTGAAATAATTGAAATACTGCTGGCACCTTCAAACATACTTAAAGTGCATATGAAGTGAAAATTTTTATTACTTCAGTGGAAAGACCTTGCTAAATGAGGAAAAACGGTGAAAAAATTTTCTGGAACTTTCCTGGTTCTTGAGATATTTACGTTTAAAATTTTTCTTCTGATGACATCCAACAAACTTGCATTTTTCAAGATCTGCTGCCAATCTGTAACACTTGGGTGTATTTTAGCTAAAGTTAGATTAATGATGTATCCAAGGCAGACGGATCACCAGTCCAAGTCTGGCTCAAACCCACCCAAATTCTACGGATTGGCAGCAAATTTTAGAAAAATGCAAATTTGTCGGAACTACTCGAGACGTCATCAGATGCAATTTTTAAATGTTGACATCTCGAGAACCAGAAATGGTTTTGGCAAAACTTTTTTCAGCTCTATTCCTCATCTAGCAAGGTCTATCCACTGAAGTAATAAAATTTTTCACTTCATATGCACTTTAAAGGGAAAACCAATTTATATATAGCTGTTTCCTCATTATGTATTCAAATGAACCAGCACACACTCTACAACAACAAACCTTTTAAAAATAACTTAAAACTTATTAACACTTATATGAACCTCTACATTATAGTCCATTTTTTGTAAAGCAAATATAAAGCAAAATAAATTCACAGCTTAATTCTTATCTCGCTTAAAGCGGTTAAAACCACTGCTTGAAAAGCTACAAAATGACCAATGCATTTGTCTTCATCTTTACAAGTAGATTCTAAAACTGACAGTCCATTGCTTGAAGAAATTCTAAATTTTGTTAAGATTTTGTATCTTTTGTTTTCAATCAAGCAGTGCACCAACTTTTCAAAACAAAGTGAAACAGCTAATTTACTGAACTTTACAGTTTTACTTCATCTTCTGGAAATAACTAAGACACTAAAGTTACAAGTATCCTTCTAACAATTGTTTTTGCTTTAATGTGTTGTAAAATACCTAAAATACACTAATAATTTTGTCAGTTACTAAAGAATTTATGTCAAACCATACAGTGAAAATACTTCAAATAAATAGGTACTATATAATTTTTCTCTAACTCATAATACAATAATAATGAAATGCACCTGCCATCATGTTTGACAGATAATATCAAACATGATTGAAAATACTTCTAAAACAAAAACACTATGAAGCAAAATTAAGTACCTAGGAAAAATAAAATCTTTTTGCACAATGATTTTAGTTATTTTAAATAATACTACCTTAACATATCTAACTGTGCAGTGACAGGAATAATAAATCTTTAAAAAAACGTTTAATTAAAAACTTCATGCCACCTGCAGGTATTGGCTTCCAGTTGACTTTGAAATACTCTGACCCACCTGATTATCAGTAAGTTTCTATTCTTTGCTAGACTTCAGAGTTATAAAAACAAACATTACATTTTTAATGATTAAGAGGGATACATATGTATTATATTTAGCAGCTGCAAACACCTTCAAAAATAAAAATAATTTATTTTGTGATTTCTCAAAAGCTGTCAACTCTCCAATTTCCTTTTCTTTCTGACAGAGATCTATGCAAAATATATTTAATTGAGTCTTAAAAGATTCCCAGACTTCTGTTTTTTATAAAAAAATAAAATCTGAACATACAATGCTAGTATCTCAAAATCTTATTATTCCTAAATACATAAGCACAATTCTTGAAAAAAATTCTAAGTTCTAAACACCTAAAAAGAAAAGTGATTTTTTTTTATCTACCATTAATCCAAATAAGAAACCCTTACACCGATATTACCATCCAGATTTGTGTGTCATGTGGTTTTTGGTCACTCAAACAGAAATAGATAATAGGCAAGTATTTGACTACCGAACAATTTAATCATTCAAAGAGAAGTGTTTGTAAAGCATTCAAGATACTGAAAATTATGACAAATAATTTCTCAGATAAACAGATGCTCTTAAGTTTTCA
Organism: Hydrozoanthus tunicans; assembly: GCA_026413305.1. Lineage (NCBI taxonomy): Eukaryota > Metazoa > Cnidaria > Anthozoa > Zoantharia > Hydrozoanthidae > Hydrozoanthus > Hydrozoanthus tunicans. Next base: position 11,113 of record JAOBAT010102522.1, read on the forward strand.
GTAAAAGGTTTTAAGAAGGGTCCTAGGGGCCCCCTCCTCCTTTCTTTACGGGGTCACAAGAAAACCATTTGGGACTCACTAAAACAAAGGGAATCATTTCACCAGCTAACAATTATTTTAGATTGATTGCCTAAAACTAAAAGACCTGTTTTTGCATTCTCCTATTTTCAAATGCAACCCAAATCTTGGGTTGCATGTGGTGAACTTGTGATCCCTGTACTTTTACATGGATGAAGATTTTCGATTTTTGGGGGGTTGGTACCAAATCTGTGCCATTTTGAATATATATAATTAATGCGAGCCAACTTTTGCTAGACAAACTAAACATTAACAAGATTCTCAACCCTCATGGTATTCAAGTTTGATGCAAAGACAATACAGTGTAGCTGGTTCTTGTTCGGTAAGTCCCATTACTTCTTTATTAAACAATTTAAAAATGCAATGTTTTTTTTTAAGGATTCATATCAACTTAGTCGCCAATCTTGGTGGCCATTAAGTCAAAATGAACAATTTCGTTTACAAATTAGTTTAAAATATGTGTTGATGTTTCAACACCATTATGTGAATGCACTTTATATTCTGGTATAACTACTAGTAAAATTGCTAAGTACTAGACTGAACTGCATTGTACAAAAGGAATGCTAGTTCTGCTTAAAGACTCCAGTTTTAATCTTGGCTTGAAGTTCACTATAATGGCTATCAATCTTCTACGTACCAGGGGTGCAGAACTTTTCAAATCTTGCTTCCCAAATCAGGGCTTAAAGTTTACTTTTGGTTGAGGGTGCATGTGTAATACTAGGACTAAATTTTCTTGGCTCACTGCCAAAATTTTAAGCGCACAGTTAAAGATTTAGAGACATAGCTAAGGATTCTGAAAGCAAAAAACAATTAAAGAAGTTTCAGACATTTATAAGTAAATCAGTGAGTAAGTGTCTTTTATTTTGTTTTAATCCTGTGTTTTTTCTTTCAGACTCTTACTAAACATAGCAGTTTTAAACTGTGGTGCATTTTTTATTGGGGACCTTGTGTCAAATCCACATTTTTTTCCTTGTAATACAACAGTTTTGTCAGAGTAAATAAGGATAGTCAAGTAAAGAAGGAGCAGCTCTCATTCAGTGCCACTGAACTTCAGCTTTTTAGGCATAAGAGTGCGATCATTCATTTTGCAGGCACACAATCAAGATACCAAGTCGCATGTGCAACCAGTTGGTCGTAAACTTCGAGCCCTGAATTATACTCTTGCGCTTAAAATACACTTTTTCACATTAATGAAGCCCTTGAGCAAGTAACAACAATGACAAGGTGTACAATATAATAGTATTTGTCTTGATTGAGCATTATGACTTCACTATTGTTTTAATGTGTTCATCATAGTTAATCGAAATAACTCACTGATCTCTGTATATGTCAAATAAAGTTAGAACCTATAGTCGTACTTTTCATGTACAATGGAGATACTTGCTTTTCACCTTCCTTAGTTTGTAATATTTGATCAATTCCTGTTTTCTCATTACCAAATATTTTCTTGTACAAGTCATATGAAGTGAAATTTGATAGCGATAAACAAGCCGAGGGAGAAAAGGTTAATCATCATATTCTAACACGTCTTTTTCTCATTTCTCCATTTTAGCTATAAACTTATTTATCAACATCTAGTTTCTGATGCAATTTTTTTGAAAAGGTAATCAGTGATAAAAAAACAAGATTAATTAATTGAACAAAATAAATCACCCAAGTTGAAAAGCAACATTTTCCAAAATGGTTTTGTAAGAAGTGTGTTTAATGCTATGACTAAAGGAGAATTAATAAACACAACATTTGTTATAACTGTAACCAAATGACTCGACATTTAACAATCACAAAAATACCTGCTTTACAAATGATTAAGCAATATTTTTAAAAAACTTTTTATGATGCCCGTGTTACAAACATGTCCCTTCAATAGATAGAATAACCATTTCCTGGTCAATTAATTTCTAGTTCATAATTATTATGTCTGTACTGAAACTATATATTTTTAAACTCAGCTTAAGTTACCGCAAAAACAAAACTGTGATTTATTAATAAGTGTAATGTCAGTTACATGGAGTCCAAATAAATGTTTACTTAAGGTTCAACAAAAAAATGATACCTTTCATTACAAATTATGCTGGGGTAGGGGGGAGAGGGGTAAATTGTAACGCTGTCACAAAAAGGTATTTGACAACAAAGCTCTTGGACTTTTAAAATTAAAACAAATAGGTGGACTTAACCATAAATCTGGTAACTAAATTATATACTTGTATGATCAAAAACTATCAAAAAGTTTGGTGAGTAATGCTACAAAACGTTTTCAGAAACTTTAAAAAGTTTATGAGGAAGGTCAATTTTACTCTCCCTCCCCTCCCCTCTGCCACTTGAAGGTGAAAAGTTTTCTTTGAACAAAAACATAAGTCCTGCAAAAACATATGTTCAATGTTTCAATCTTCACCAAATGCTGTTTGGTTAGAAAGACAAGTGCCTATATGACTTAACTAGTGTTCGACTTCAAAACATACTTCAGACAAAGACTCAGACTTCCAACGATCTTGAAAGACATTGCTGAGGTCACCGCTACTGGCGCTAGTAAAAACAAATTAAAAACAGGATTTTTAGAGGGGATAACGCCTACTTGTTTGAGGCAACTCTCATTAATTTTTTTCTTGCCGAGTTAAAGGGTACATACCATTTACTGTACAAAATAAACACGACACGCTCTTCATCAACAAGCCAACATACAGTTAAGCCACAACATCAAACTGATTATTATAGAACGCATTCTTCTCCATAGGGAAAATCAACTTTTTGCCACCGAAGTCGCTCTCATTTTTGATATATTGAAGCTTTATACTAGGAGTCAATGCGTTATTTCTAGCAATTTCGCTTGTTCTAGAAAGAAAAGATTAAAAGAAATTTGAGCCAAATGAAAACTTAAATACGAAGTGAGATTTGCTCGTTCGCAGATTTCTTTTTCCTCCTACTACAATTTAAAAAAAAAACAATGATAAACTTGACTATTGCTGTAGGGTTCGTCTCACATTCTAAAATTAAATTTAAATATGAGGCAATGACTTTGTTTTCCAATGAAGAATTTGACACGTCCTAATCCTTTTCGAAACACTGAATCAGCAAGTTTCGTTTATAAAGAAATATACAAGCGCCTATTCCAAATGCATTTTGATAATTGTCTGCACACGATCTATCGCGCACTCATATATTGACAGTCGATGCAGTACACAGAGCATCAATTTACAACAAATTGTGGTTCTTATTTTAAGACTGGTCACGGTATCAAACAAAAACACATGAAAACATTTTGAAGTTTATTTTTTATTCAGCGTTTATCCCGATAATGATTGAAAGAACCCCAGAGCAAAATGGCGGATCACGAAAAGCAGCCCGGGTAAAGTACAGAAAAAACGCTATTCTATTTACATAAAGAACTTGCGATCGTCGAAGTTCAGTTAAAGAGCATCTTATATGTGGCACAAGGTGTCAAAAGCGCAATATTGATGCCAATTGAATTTGGAAACTATGTCATAAAGAATTAAACACACGTATAGCAGCAACTATACACGTTCGAATTCACTGAAAGTGACCAAAGCAACATGGCGGCCGATTCGAATATGACGAGTTGCGATTTACTGCATGTAAACTACAACTTATTTGGGCCCGAAGTGATAACTGCGAAATCTAAACGATAAAATACCGATGATTGAGTATCGAAACTGATAAAAACCAGCGGTAATCGCGCCAAAAAGGGGCATCGCACAAATGTACAAAGGATAAAAAACTGTGTGATTACGATAATTTACCTTCAAATTTGATGACCGATCTCTCAGCCACCCAACCCCGTACTGGATCTTGTCCAAAGAACTGCACATGATAATACCTCGCTCGTCCTTTGAACTGAAAGTAAACTGCATTGTTTGGTTCGTATGCAACCATAGAAGGCCACCAAGGATGTCCTGGGATTTTCGACCAGACCACATCTCCTACAAGCCACGAAGCCAATCCATTTGACTGGGGTGAAGAACTCGCATTTTTCTTCGCCTCTTTCTTCGACGCTTCGTCAGAACGCTGTGTTGAACTTAAGTCATCTTTTTCTTCGACTTCTGCCATTGATGGTGGTGGCAGAAAGCGAATTTAAAACTAGATTCCCGTAAAAAGAATTCCAACTCATACACACGCCGTGTGCGAATCTTGTGCGTTTTACCGGACGATCAAACTCATGCTCCCTCAGGCGGCAATTTGATTGGTTCCCGCTCGCTTTGAGCTCAAATTTGGCGGTCTCCGAAGAGTTTCGCCGAGAATAGATTAGGTGCCCGGGAAATCCCGACGACTCATTCCGAACACTTCCGAGCTTATTACGGCTAAACTACGAAAGCGAAGAAAAGAGCGCGAAAGTATGCAGCATATTAAACGCAAAATTAAATGACAAAAATGAAGTTGTTCTCATGTCCTAATTCTAGCTCTCACTTTTTTATGGGTTCTTTTACTTTGAAGTTCAACAGCTTTTAAGAAAACTGGGCTAACGAGGGTTTTTTAAAACAAAAAAAAACTTAAAATACTAGGTTTTAGGTTTTCACGTGTGAAAACAACAGTTAAAAATATTATTTTGCCTTTCTGAGTTTACAATAAACTGATCAATGGCGAGGAAATCAGAATTGAAGCCTAGGGGCTTATCACAATAATAATTAAGTAAAATAATATTTGTTTAGATAAATCTAAAATTAATTATAGATTTATACAAAAACGATTTACGTTTTACACGAAATTATTCAAAACATTTCAACAGCCATATTCATTAGAATTAACTTACTGGCGTTGAGTTCTTCAGTGTAAATTTGTATCACTTTCTGTATTATGACTATAGTTTTAAATTTTAACTTTCAGACATCAGACATTCCCCCCGTTTTCCAAGCAGAACATTCCTTTTTTAGTCGTATATACTTGAACTGTTTTGACTTTGCAGTCAAACCCTTCCTAAAAAATTCGGAGGGTTTAGCTTGCAGGTAATGCAGGCTTAAATAAACGCCCCTCTTCTGTATTTCAACTGATCAAACGTCATTAAACGCCCCTCCTCTAAACAAAACTATTTGTGAATGCTTAAATAAACGCCCCTCCACCATCAAACTGGCGGAACATCAGAAAGGCTCCTTAACTAATTCATTAACGCCTTCCTTTATTAAGTTTTCACAAGTTGAATAAATTTAAAAGTCCCTTCTTTACTAAGTCGTCAAAATTAGAAAAGAAAAAGGGGAGTCCCCCGATTTCAGTTTTAAGATATTAGGCAAAATAGTGAAAAAATTAGCATCAAGACGGTATTTACTGCGAGGGGCTTGGGGCAAGTGTGGTTAAGCACGCCTTAAGGGAAGAAGTCAAAACAATGGTATTTTTAAGGAACCCAATTTCGTCGAGGGAGGTGGTGGATGGCGGCACATACCGCCCTACCCCACCCCTCCCCACTTTTTCAGAGCTCAATTTCTCAAAACCTGATTTAGGGGTTTTGTTTTTTTTTTGTTATCATGGACTCCTCTCTCCGCAAAGAAGGCGTTGGTGCAAGCACTTTATTGATATCTATTTTATTGAATATGATATTTGCACCTGAAATTCAGCCTTTTTGAAAAAAGGTGGTGGGTGGCGGCACATAATACCCCACCCCCTAAATTGGGTTCCTAGGAAGTACCATTGTTTTGACCTTCTCCCTTATTGTTATATAGCGCAATTTTTCCGTTCTTTTTAGTGATACTCTGCTCTATCAGACTTTTCTTTAGTAAATTACATAAGCACACAGTCTAAGGACGATGAATGATGAAAAGCAATCGCCCACGACAATACTGTTTCTATCCGAATGAATACTTAGTTATATTAACAGTGCTTGGAAATGAAGTACAAGTTAACTTTTAAAAAAGTGTCCTTTCAGTTTTCCATTTCGACAACTTTATCGTGTTTATATATGCCCAAAAAGGCATAGGATTCGAACCAGAATCTCCTTGGTTACTAGGCCAAACCCAATAACAATAATACAAACTGCTCTACTATGCGAGCAACAAAAGATAGTCGTTCCAAGCTATCCACAGGCAGCCAACAGGCCCAGTTTCTTTCTTCAGTTGAGTGTGACCGAAAGAGGAAACCCAAGTATCAGCTGCTTTTTTGGGATTAGTATTATATTCTCGTGCGCCTGATCACACGGGGCGTCTCGTCCACCATTAAGAACCCCGCGTGCAAGCAGACGCCCTGTCTACTAACTTGCAGATCAATTTTCAAAAAAGCTGCGTAGGTCAGTTTCCAACAGTTTCGTGATTATGTACTATTTATCACGATCATTCAAATCTTATTGTAAGCGTCTCAAATGATTCCATCTGGACGGTAGAACTGGAAGGAAGTAGACCTTTGCACGCGAAGAGGTAGAGAAAACATTTCTGACCACAAAACACCACAATTGAGTTCCATTTAATTCGCAACCTCTCGACAGTTACTCCCCTGGACGAAACATGTTTTTGCTGCTACACCTGTTTGTTCGTCCTGAGCGGATTCGACGAACTATTTATTAGCCTTAATTGTTTGACCCAACTCAGTTATAATTAGAAAGTGTTTTTCATTCAAAAGCTGTATCGTTTCGCTGTCTTGACGTCTGGAAGAATTAACTGTCTCGCTTGCAAGACATGCACGATATCGATTTGTATTTCAACTGGGATTTAAAAGAAACGCCGACTTTGAAGATTTGCTTCATTTAACAATGAGCCAATAAACTTTAATCCCTAAATGACAACGACATGACGAGAACTCTCAAAGTATTCACCCTTGTTTGTAAGAGCGATAATTGTTTATTGTGAGCTACTTTTAAAGATTCTTTGATGAGAGTCTTAAAACGTTCAAGTTTTTTTTTCACTGAAGAAACCGGTACAAATGATCGCATATTTAATTAATAATTTAGACTGATTTAATACTAAGTGTAGCGTCTGCAGTTATATTAGCAAACGACTTGTCCACTGGAGGGCATATCTATGTACATAGTGGCAACTTATTCCAGTTGTTTAGGCCGTCTTTAGGAGACCTTCCCAAAGTGGTCTGTTGATTAGAAAACGAAAGCTCATTTAAAGGTTTCCTTGTTTAGCCACATTCATTGTCACATTTCAGCAGCGAACACATTGGCAACTTTAAAAGACTTAGACTAAAAACGCTTTCACAATCTTTAAAAAGTTCGAGTATAAATTATTTGAAGTTTCTAGAAAAAAAATAACAGAAACGTCAGCACGTCCTTCATTTCAAGAATCCTTAAATCTTTCTGGTCGATATGGCACGGCAAAACTAATAACTTTATTTATTTTGTTTTATCTTACTCGTTCATTTTTTTCCAAAACTTGAAGGATCGATTTATTTATTCGGCGAGTTAGAAAGAAGCTAAATGGGACGGCCTTATCTTGATATGAAGTACTGTTTCGTAGCCTCGGGGTTCTTCTTGTTTACGGCAAGCATCTAGTTTCTAACTTCTCAGCTTCAAGAATTTTATTACAAAATGACTGTGTACAATTTTTTATCATGCTTTAGAGATGTTATGAGACATCGCTCATATTATGCGTCAAACTTGAAAAGAAAAGAAAACTGCTTTTTTTGACGGCTTCTTTTGAAATGAAGGCTTTGAATATCATTTTTATATTTATACTTTCATCTTCAGTTCATCGACTGATTTCCCATTGTTTCCTCGAGAATGGACAAAGGTTGTTTTCGAATGGATTATTTTAATTAATCTCTGGACCCACTTAAGCTTGAAATACGGCGTGTTTGAACCGGCTGACTGTCAAAACAGCTGTAAACAAAATTCATCAAGTGGATTTGAAGTGAAAAATTAATCTGGGATTGCTTGAAAATTGCTGTACAATAAATCCCTTTGCTGATGTTCTGACGCGAAGTCATTTTGACTACAGGCAGAATCGGACACACAACGGCGGCTGATTTCCTGGTCTTGCGACTGTTGATCATAGTGGTGAAAAATGGCATTTTAGGTAATCTGTATTTGACGAACAAAATCTTTTTATATATATATCTGTTTTTGTTTCTATTTTAGCGCCGGTTTTTATTCTGTAATTAACACTCTGCCCAATATCTAATTTATTGAAGACAGCTTCAAACTGATGATTAAGCACAGAAGTATACGGAAGTAAAATTTGCCCTCGAAAGCCACTTTCTCAAAGTTGAGACAGGTTTTAAGATTAACTTCCATTTTATATCAGTATTTATAACTTACGATGTACAAAAATTAGACCTTGTTTGAACGCCGTGGCGGTTTGAGAAAGGAGAATGTGGGAGACAGCCGTCATATGAGAAGACTAACCAAGGTTTTTGTGGGTTTAAATTGACAGAGGATCTCGCCTCCAGAGTTGTCAAGAACCTCCTTGAAAGCCAAGTTGCCAACAAACGGTGTTTTTTTGGACGCGCTACCTTAAACACAACGCGGCCGCTGATAGAAATAGGCTCGTTTGTTTTGATTCCTTCTTGTTGAGTTGTTAATGCGACAGAAGCTTCCGTCAGGCTATATTCCGCCATTACGTCATCGCTAGTTGGCTCGCACTTTGTGTTCTAGCACCTCGAAGGACGGATAGCTTTACAGATGAAAGCGAAGCCGTGCGATCAGCGCATGCGCAGAAGTTGCCCGCATTTCTAACACTGTGAACTAATACGAACTCCGGATTTACCCTTGAATCTCCCAGTTGACTCAGCTGTAAAATGCTTCTGCTGTGGGCCAATTGATTAGTTAAGAGCATTCAACTGAACCGTATAGCTGTTCGGAGGATTGACTTCGCCTGCTCGCTGGAACATCACCTTTCGCCAATCTTTTGTTTTTCATTTTCTGGATCAAGTAGACTTTTTCAGGTGGTGATTTTTTTTTTGATTCTTTGTGTGCCATTTCGTCTCTAAACTGCTCTACAAGTATCAGTATATAATGATGTCCTGCAGTCTAAAATGAATAAATCAGTGGAGCCAAGATCGAGAAAAAACTCACTTATTTGGTCTTTCTCGAAAATCGTCACTGCGGGAAGCCCCGGGATTAGTGTCGTGTGCAGGGGGAGTCAAGGGACTTTTAAAAGCAACCACAGCTTGAAATACTCCGCTTTCTGGTTTGCTCCTTTCGACCATATCTGGTTCGTTTGCCCTCTCTCTTGGCCTAGTGACACTTTGTGAGCAGAAAAAGATTAAAGTCCCTATCAAGCTTAATTTTTTTACTTCTTAGATTAAAACTGTTGTCATCGGTGAACTCAAAATTCGAATAACTAAAAAAAATTTTCCACATCCAACTAATAAAGTATGCTTTTTAGTCAAACAAAGATCGGAATGTAAGTTTTGACCGAGCAGGCTGGGGACTTGTCGCAGCAGTGAGTTATGTGGTTTTTGTTTAAGAATATTCATTTCTGTTAAAAAAAACGTCATAACATTTTTATTTCAAACATTTTCAAGGGAATAATTCATTGATTAAAGTTATAACAGTGTGATTATTGTAGCCAGAATTGCATTTTTTGAGATAAAAAAGATTGTCTCTGCTTCATGCCTTGTGGTACGTCATATTTCTCCTGCTACGTCATTATTGCACACTTCAAGTCTAGAAAGTATAACAAGAACGGCGAGAAAAGGTTTTATCTTCGAAAATTACTGTTATTAAAGGGTTCTACTTTTCATCTGAAACTTAAAAAAATAAGCTTGATAGGGACTTTAAAGCTCCCTGCATAAAGGCTTAATTCTTAAGATTGAAAAAAACTTTCTGTTGATCGTTCCCGTAGTTGTATAAGAAATCTAAGGGTGCATTTCTTTGGGAAAATCCAAAATACGATTAATGCGTAAGATTACATGGAATATTTTCTGTTAAAGAAACAAAAAATCCGATAAGGTTAATCCCTGTGAAGGAAACGAAAAATCCCAAAACGGATTTTTCCGGGTGATCTTTCCCGTAAGGAAGACGGTTGTTTTAGCGGCGAAGACCGCTTACCAAATGTACTTTTTTCGAATCCTTTCACAAAGAAATGCTCGCCAAAAAATCCGGATTCAGATTCAATCCATTGAATCCTGGTCGAGAGCGGATTCATTGGACTCATAATCCATTTTTGGATTTTCCCAAAGAAACGAAAAATCCTGTTTTGGATTCAGAATCCGGATTCGGATTTTTCCAAAGAAATGCACCCTAAAATTAAGCTTTTCACGTTACAATTTTTAAGAAATCGCCGTGCAGGTGAACAGCACGGTGCCTGCACCAACGTGCAGTTATTGTATTCAATATTGTTTTCTGCAATCGTTTTTAGCGTTGTCGTCCTCTTTGCTCGAAGCTCCGTATACGGCAGGAATTGGCGACGTCGCTGTCTTCACGGGACAGCAGTCTAGAGAAATAAATAATGATATAATATTAATAATAGTAATAATAATAATAATAATAATAATAATAATAATAATAATAATAATAATAATAATAACAATAACAATAATAAAAATAACAACAATAAGAAGAAGAAAAAAAACAATAAAAATTTCTAGCAAGTTAATCACCTTAACTTGCAGTCATGGACTGAATTGCGAAGGGCGCAGCTCAACGAGGTCGGACCTAAAGCATGTTAAGGCGCATATTGCTGCCGCTATACGGCCCATGCGTGACCTCGGAGCACAGCTCCACAGCCGGATAGAATTAGCCGGGTGTCGATTTTGTTGAGGGAGGAAAACAGGAGAGCCCGGAGAAAAACCCTCGGAGTCAGATTGAGATTGACAAATCTCAGCCTACATGCGGAAACCAGGACTCGATCCCGGGTCCACAGTGTTGGGAGGCACGAGTGCTAACCGCTTGGCCATCCTGACTCCCCGATTAAGACTGGCCGCGGGGGGCTGAAGTCCCACCATTTATAATTTTCATGACATGAAAACCGACAACTATACAGTTATAGTTCTGCACATTTAATAATGTAACCAGTGTTTAAGCTCGAGTACTAGTTTCTTAAACTGTCCCGCAAACAAAGCTTTCATTATATATTTATTTTGAACTGACAAACTTATGGTTAGAAATCAGTCTTCTTCCTATTCACTTTTCGGCTTATAAGACAGGCCACAAACACAGCCGCGATGAACGCTACCCCACCATTTTATTTTCCTTTCGCTTTCGGTCACTTTATAGAATCAGCTAAATTCGTTCTAGAAATTGTTGAGCCTTACTATCAAATTTTTAAACTCAGTTGGTCTTTTTTGGAAACATGTTACTGTACTTGTATAGTATAAATATCATGCTCAAAGCAGTATATAGAAGGTTTTGTATTTAAAAATACTGCAAGTGTGTCACGAGTTGAGGTCTAGTCATTAAGATTATCTCTATCAGTACCACATAATCTGGTACTATACTATTCAAGTAGAGTTACATATTTAGTTTCATGCTCAAAGCAGTTAGAAGACTTTGTATTTAAAAATACTGCAAATGTGTCACGAGTTGAAGTCCAGGCATTAAGGCCTGGGACAAACGTCGAACTTTTCATGAGTCGAACTAAATTAAGCAGTTAAGTTCATGATAAGTTCGTCGTCTGAATTTTTTTCTGAACTTTTCTTGGATAGTGAGGAAGTTGAAAAAGCCTATATCTGAATAAGAAGAATATTGAGTAAGATCAGCAAACCGTTCCTCCTGGCAAGGGGCTAGTACAGCTTTGGTTTGAGGACGATTTGGCGAATTTACACCAAATATTTAAAAATTTAAAAATGCAATTATTAAACTTTCCAAAACATCAGCAATTTCAAAATTCTTTTCAAAAATACAGTACCAATCTTCACTAGAAAAAACGATGAAACTTAAAACTCACCCAAAAAATCTTAAAATATTCAAGCCGATTCTCCTTCATACCATCTGTGTTTTAAGCGGTGCGATTTGGTAGATTCAAATCATGGACGGAGATATCGTCAGAAACATGAGGAAAAGTGGCCACAAAGCGCGCTTTGGGTTTACTCCCGCCTTAAGTAACTAAGTACAACTCAGTCCCAGATATATAGAAATCTAGGACCAGGCATAGTAACCTTAATTGATTTCTTTTGACTGATTTCTCTTTTCTTTATGTTAAGGTTCAAGTCCGTTTATCATCCCAGTCACTCAGCAACGATCGAGCAACACAAATTGGTAGGTGTTCTTGAGGTTCTAATACAAAGACATCAATAAAGGTGATGATGACGATGATTAAGGTGAATGATAACAATCAGGGTTATGTCGAAGGCGTTGATGATTTCAACTATGAACTACAACAACAACAAAAAAGCTGTTACTGCCATCCACAAAGTCCTGTTTCAAAAAGCTGGAAAATAGTGAAAGTAAATTGTGCTTTGCAAGTCTCGTGGAAAGGTTTTCTCGAATTTCTCATCATTTTAAAGGCATCACCCATACTTTCTTGAAGCACATTCTGTTTGGCCCGTAAACAGGTCAGGTCAGTTTTAATTATCCCTATAATCCCAGACGCAATGTGGTTGACAAGGTCGAAATTTGAGAAGAAAATATTTTAATTTCTAGTTTATAAGTTTATATTGACCATAAGCTCAATCTAACTTGGTATTGTTTATGGGAAATTTCTTGTTTATAACGCATTTCAGGGCGCTAATGTGCACTTTATAAACTATCTTTTGGAAGGAACATCTGGTTAACATTACGAATAGATCTATTTTTATGTGGAACTGGATGTTTTTTTTCTAATTTAGCTATGTAAAATGAAAAGGAAACGTTGCCAAACCTTTGATTTTTCAACGAGCAACTTTCTAGTTACGAACTTTTTACAAACGTATATATGTCTACGTACGTAAGGGACTGAAATTTTTCGATCGTATAATTTTAATTGCGGCCATAATGCTATTTATGTTGTTGTTGTTTTAAACCTTATTTATAACAGCTTAATCACGGTTTGTGAAATATATAAAGAAACTCTAGCATGAAAGGGCTTTGGAATATTGGAATAATAATATACGCATATTTTTGGCCTCGGAATATATGAATATTTGACTATTTTGACCTCGGAATATGAATATTAGAACCAGCCAGACCAGGGAACATGAATAATTGCCTCTGGAGTTAATATGAATATGTGGAAAATATTCCAAAATGAATATGAATATTCTAGTTTGAAATATTCCACTTCATCCCCCGACTTTTTTAATAGCAATTTTATAAGAACAACGCTCAGGTTTGCCAAGTTTTAAGAACAATTTAAGAACAAGCTGAAGTTTGGGTCGGATAGCTGATTTTTTTGAAACTTTATTGAAGATGAACAATGCAGATTGAATAAGAAGTGCTTCGCAGTTCATCATCATTACACTGGAAAACGTATCGCGAAAATGACTCAGCTGTGAATCGACGATTAGATTGATCAAAATTGTTTTCAAATGCGTGTATTGCAATACTTTGTATATTTTTAGTATGTTTTTATTTAAAAACGATTTAAACATACTTTAGAAAAAAAAGAAGGATTTGAGGCTCAAATCGTCAAAAAATAAGAACAATGAGCCTCGGCCAAATTAAATCTGCATGGTTCTTATAAACAAGAGGTGGTTGCATCTGAATAAGTTTTGTCCCTACGCAAAATGTCATAAATTTTCAAGGGAAATGTTTGATAAAAAAACTGTTTAATGAGGAATCATATTTGCCAAGAAGATTTTTTATATACACTGGTAATATCGCTTTTGTGTCATCTTAAACTTCTTTCTTTATGGAAGTAATTTGTGCCCGACTTAATTCCAACTAGAAAAAAGTGTATTGCCGATCAGAAGTTGAAGTTTGTTTTTCAAGCTCTTTTCGTTTACAAAATTATATAAAAATGGTGCGGTTATATCGCGGGTGCTTTATAAAGGAAATGAGAACCAAAAACATACTATATTGATACAACGAAATTCGACAAAACCTGAAGTCTTTCTAGCTCGTAAGTGTCCGAGGATTTTATTGATATATTCGCTGACTGAACAATCAAAGAAAATATATCAGACAGATAGCTCGCTGAATTGGTTGAGCTGGAAAAAACAAACAATAACGTTTGTTGCTCGTTTGACATAATCAAACACAGCTGATCACTATATTGTTTTCATGGAAATTAAGCATTTGATGTCAATCTAGAAGTTGCAGAAGTTCAACCAAAAGGTTAGGCTGCCATTTGAAGGAAAAACAGCGGAATCGTTTGGCCTTCGCCAAGATTGAAGATTTTCTAATAGAAGGCAAGTAAACAGGACAGGCAAAGAAATTTAGTTTTCAGCCGATGCGAATATGCTATCAAATTATGTATATATATTTTTTCCGCTTTGAACTCTTGTCACTTTATTGAAAGTATTGCTAGCAATTAGTGTAACTCACGTCTGAGATTTTGGGTCTTCTTCATTGATTTTGCAAGGCTTGATCGTGAAATCGCTATCAAGTTAAATTCTGGCTGATACAACATTTGGTTTTATGCCACATCTTATTTCGGTTTTCGTTTATTTTAGGACAGCAATGTTTTGGGATAAACTAAATGCATATATTAAACCTTGCATAAATATTTGGCTGTCGTTGACAAGAAAACTAACCAATGAAAAGTTTTGGTCTTAAAAAGCTATAAAAGCTGTGTAGAACGTAGCGCCTGCAAAAGATAATTTTTAGTAAGATTGACTTCTCGTAAATACTGGCTTCATAGAAATCTCATTGAAATTCGATGGCAAGTTATTCCTACTAGTACAGCAAGCCAAATTTTCCATATAAACTGAAATTTGCTTGCTCTGGGCGGAGAAATATTAGTGCATTCATTAAAAAGTTCATTGTAAGAAACAGGAGTCGATTTTTAGAACGTCATGGGAATGAAAAATTTCAAAAACTAAAACACAATAGTTTTAGTTAATCCATCTTAGAAAAATTGATGTCCCAGCTTGCTTACACTCGAGGTTGGGTGAATTTTGTTAACAGGAAAGCGTAATTACAACAGGCAAACCATTGTACATACAATCTAAGCTTTTAATCTCAATTTTCGTTGTATATCACAATCTTCTCATAGATTTTATAAGAGGAAATTAACAAACTCCAGAATTTCAATCAGTTACCTGATAACCGCTAAAGAGCGTAAAATTTTAAAGCCAAGAACCAAACTTTATGTTTTAAAGTTCTTAGTTTTTTAATTGTAAGAGAAAATTGGTTATTTTATTCAACAAATTTGATCGAAGTTCCGGCCGAACAGTTATCAGCGAAACGTGTCTCACAATTCACCGTAAGTTGATGAAAAATGCTACTTGTCGAAAAACCAATGCCGTAAAAAAGTAGGTAAACACAAGGCATTTATATCGTGGGTGCCATTTCGTTTGTCGTTGCCACTTTTTCGTTTAATCCAAAAGTGCACACTATTAATCAAAGCTTTGTTTAAGCTCTGGGTGAAATAATTCATATTGCAATTTACTGTGGAAAACTAGTTTGCGGAACAAAAAGCAAAAAGACATCTTGTTATGACAGCTTGACAAACAACCTTAATGTTGGCAATTTAAGATCTGTCAGTCTCGTGCAGCTGTGTGCTTGAGAACAAGTGCTAGACTATCGTTGTATGAGGCAATTCAATAACCTCAGATCCGGAATTAGCTTTTTCGACTTTGATTGGCTAAAGTTTATCAACGTACCAAGTCACAGCTATTTTTTGTAGTTTGATTAAAATAATAGACTTAACCGAGCCGCCTTAAGTGCAAATCTATGCTAAGATAATGGTTGTAATAGTACTGATGGTGATAATGGTAAAAATGACGATAATAATAATAGTAATAATAATAATAATAATAATAATAATAATAATAATAATAATAATAATAATAATAAGAATAAGAATAGTAATAATAGTAAGAATAAGAATAAGAATAAGAATGATGATGATGATGATGATGATGATGATAATAAAAATACATACATAACTTGTAAGAGTAGGGGAGAAAAAAAGGGAAAAAGTGGGGAAATACCAGGACTTGAAGAGAGAGATTGCAAGGGAGATGGTGGAAACTCAAAAAGGTAGAAATCGTGCCTGTGACAGGAGCCCCTGGAAGTGTTAACCAATGGATTTAATAGGTGGATTGAAAAGCTAGCGATGACTTTAAATGTTGGAGTAACGCAAAAATCTGCCTTGTTGGGAACTGCAAGGATTTTGAGGAAAGACTTGGAAATGTGAAGAGAAGAAGCGATAATTCTGTCGGCAATGGCAACAGCCAAAATGATTCACGACAAAAGAAAAGCCATTTAGGAATTATCTTGAAAGCACCAAAAAGGCCGCGGAAGAGCTGATATGGCAAAAGACAATTTCGCCTTTGGAAACCCCGTTTGGATCATTGTGGACGCCAATTGCGCACTCGACGCGACTGCAATTGTGTTCTTGATAATAAAGGGTTGAAAACGGAAAAATCAGGACAGACTAGTACAAGGAAAGTAGTGGAAAAGGTCGAAATTACAAGTTTCGAAGAGAGTTTGAGGGGAAAGGAAAAGATCTAGAATATCGATCGCAAAAGTAGAATTGGAACGACTGAGGTAAAACAAAAAATTAACTGAGAAGAGAACAAATAATCGGGCTGTGTTGTTGGAAGAATGGAGAAACCCTGTCTTCAGGGCTGGTGAATTTCATAGAGAAAAAGGATACACAGCTGCGTAAACTGATCATGAAGGCTTGTTTCATCAGGGCAAAAAGCAAGGCGATGTCGTCTGTTTTCCCAGAGTGCAAGGCGGGTGTGTGCATAGCTTGATGCATTATGTGATGTAGACGAGGCACGCCCTAAGTGTTAATCGTCCTCCAGTCCTAATACTAGTGAGAGGGATACGTTTGAGAACATTGAAGGGGCAAGCGCGTTCTGGAGGGAGCTATGAGAAACGCGAGGGAATGAACAACGATGTGACGTAAAACAATAACTGAATTAACTTAGCTCTCGTTAACTAAAATCATAAGATCCGTACAAACTATAAAATTGGCTAAAAGTAGTATTTACATATCCTTAATTTCTTTAAAAGTTGAGGCGAGCAAAAAGCAACGTGTTTCTGGATCCCTTAGGGATACCTTGGCTTGAATTATGTAGTGTGTTAGAAAGTAAAAGCCAAGACCGAAACACAAAATTGTGCCACAATTTTGCGTTACGTGTCCTTAAATAACGCTTGATGCTTGATGCTAACTGGTAGGTACGTGTGTACGAGATTTGGAAACGCATTCACCAGGAGAGTACTACCTCCTCCCGAGGAAACTCGAGACACCTCATGCAGTTAGGATTAACCTTAAGAAGAAAAGCCGGTGCGCCCCGGGGCCGGACGAGCTAGCTAGAGGCTTCTGCAGCGAAAAACAGCGACCAAAACGCTTAAATAACATATAAAAGTGATTCACGTCGTTTTGGCAGAACCCTTTTGATATCGATTGGACGAATTCTGTCTGATGAAAGAACAACAGCGGGGCGCTAAGACTGGATGTACCGGAACGACCGACAATCTGATGATGGCGACCCTAGATTGTCACAAGAGAAAGAGAAATTTGAGAATAGTCTTGATAGACTTCAGAAAAGCTCATGATTCGGTCGATCAGAGCTGGGTGGCCGAAGTTACATGAGGACCCATCACTTTCCTAAGTGGATATGTTGAACGATTAGTCGCCTTATGGCTAGTTGGAACACGAGATCCTTGCTGTGAGAGGTATAGAGGCCTGAGACGTCCCGTCCGTGAGACATCCCGTTCAATCAGGCTTTTGAAGGGGCTCCCTTAGAGCGATCTCTCTATCCGCGACTATTTACTTTGTGCCTTAGCCAATGACCAGTGGCCTGGCTACTATCTTCCACCCAAGGGTACAGGCTTTCAAAGTCTATTAGCACAAAGGTAACCCAACTGTTGTGTATAGATAATCCTAAAGCGTTCGCATCGACGAGTCCTAGCTGAATAGGGTTTTGAGATCTGCTAACACCGACACGCAGGATGAGGGATTGCTGTGGAACCCAAATAAATGCAACGTCCCTCATTCCAGGCGAGGTATTCAAGTGCGAGACGCAGCCGACCTGGTCGAGAATCTCAGGCCTGGGGGCTAGTTACCAGCTCTTAGGAGTTCAAGAAACAGTGGGCCAAGATTAAACGCTGGCATTTGAACGCACAGCAAAGTCCTATCTGAGAAGGTTGTCGATGATATGATAATAATGATAATAAAGATAATGACAAAAATGATGATAAAAATAATGATAAAACAATTATAATTGTAATAATAACTATATTAACAAAAGTAATAACAATAGTAGTAGTAGTAATAATAGTAGTTCTTGATAGGTAGTTTTTAAAACCTGTATATTTTTAAGCGATAGAAACAAATCCAACTTTTAACTCAAAACGTTTCGATGTCTTTATGACGAAATTGGTGATACTAGTTAACAACTATCTCTAGAAGGGGAGGTGAATGGCGATGGATACACACCGAAACGCGAAGTGTCGAGGTATACATCTAGAGCTAGACATCAACCCTTAAGGGGAATAGTTGTTTTAGTATTAACAGAAGATAAGGATAAAATCATTTTTCAAAGAAAAGACTAGATTTAAGTTTTTTTCTATTTCTAGCACGCGCGCTTCGTGTACATTTTAGTTTGTTTACATTCTACAGCTGGGTTTTTTGAAGAGCATAGATGATTTTGAAATAAAAAAAAATTGTCCTTACCATTAAAACCATTTGTTGAAGCAATGGACATTTTGAGAATCTACTTGTAAAGATAAAGAAATAAATGGTCACTTCGTAGGTTTTCAAGCACTGGTTTTAAAGTTAGAATATTTTTAGTTTGCGCAAAACCCTTTTTAGCAGAATAAAGGTTAAGAACCTTCGGTTAGCAACCCTTGTTAGACCGATATTTTTCTATCCCTTCCACTCCAGCCGTCTCTCGACTCTAGTTTCATGAGTCCATAGCTTTCTTTATTTCTATTCGATCCTTATCGCGAATCATAGAAATTGATTGTCAAATGGCGTCCATAAGGTTATTGTGTAAGAATCATTTACCTTGAATTTGATTGAATTGGTCTTCTGTCAATGATACTACTAAAGTCAAATAACTAACAGAAATAACATATCTGTAATCTGCGGCTGGGACCTTGACGGCAAACTATAATTATATGCTATTTGCCGGCCGGGAGGTCCGTATTGAGAAAAACTGCATGTGTCTTCGGTCCACGTAGGGACCTCGGCCAGAATTCCCCCGTTTTCGTGTTTTTTTTAATGCCGTTTGTTCAGACCGTTTTCATTCAGCAGGATAATAAGATTTACTATCGCTATGAAAACTTTATTCGTCGGATATGTCAAAAAAAGACTTTCAGGATCGTAAAACTCCGCCCGCTCACGAACCAATCAGATTGCGGGATTCATTTTATCTTGCCCGATCGCGCGACGAAAAAAAATTCAATGGCCAGATAAAACAATGTGGTGCTGAAACGAAAGTTCCCTTTAATCCGTGCTAGGTTGGTTATTAAAGTATCATTTTTGTCCAAAAAGACAAACAGAAATATTGGGCACTGTCCAAACTTAGACCTTTTGTTACCAAGGATATTCTGGTCAATCTCTACTACTCATTACTCTATCTTTTTTTTTACATATGGCATCACAGCATGGGGAAATACATACAGTTCTACTTATACTCCTTTACGTATCCTTCAAAAGAAAGCTATTTGCATTATAACTTTTTCTCAATACCGAGAACATATAAATGCACTTTTTGTCAAACCAGTAAACATACTGAACTTTCCTTATTTATCTCCACAACGCAATTTTCATGTATGATTATCATTCTGGTCGGCTACCAAACTTTTTTGATTCTTGCTTCACCAAGGTTAACTATAACACAAGGTTCGCTTCAAAATCAACTTTTTCTTTGCCAAAAGTACGGACAAACTATGGAAAATATAATTTAAAGTTCATGGGTGCAAAAGTTTGGAACTCAATTGATGAAAAGCTGAAAAACTTAAATAGGTCATGCTTAAAAAAAAAACCCTGAAAGACAGCTTGCTATCATCGTATAAAATTATTGAATATACAAAATTTATCCTTTATTTATATTAGTATTATAAACAACGTACACAGTCTCTTGTAACATTCTTAATTATTCTTCAAAAGTAATGTAAGAAGCTATGTAAATAGTGCAAAAATTTTCTTTGTGTGTGCTCATGTAATGAATCATTATGTTTCCGCTTATTATTAGTTTCCTTCCTTTTTTCTTTTTATGAGTAATTGTTGTAATCACATGCATTTTTCTCTGTACACTATTAGATTCTATAAAGCTATATAAACTATATTCAGCCAACTGCCTAGGTTAACCTCTTGTTATTGCAGTTGGCTGGGTACCTTAGTTTCTGTTTGTGTACAAATTGTAAAAACATGATTGTGAAAAGGTACTAAATTAATAAATCGAGGTGAATTGAATTGGATTAAAAACTTTAAACTATCCACGATTTTTAAATTACTGCACGTGAGCTTAAAAGTGTAAGCTAAGGCGCATGCGCTAGTGCAAGTCTATTCTCGGTAAAAATGACAGTGATTGAGAAAGTGGCCTGGAAAAGAGGGTGTTTAACCTTTTTTTTCTAGATCATTCATTACATTTTATTCTGGTTTTTAAATTGAAATTGTACGAAGTTCTTGATTATGAATAAATATGCGGTACAATGTTCAGTAATTTGCATATGTTCAAACTAAGCTTTATGCGTCAATTTTCGTCTTTCTTTTGTGCCGTTCAAAGACTGCCTGAGATAAACTACGATAGGTTCGTGTCAGTTATCGGGTTTCGGTTGCTGAGCGTATGGTGGTTTTCCTTATCCGGATTCGAAAAGAGACAGACTTTTATTGATAGGTAAGTTCACGGTAGCGCAGATGTGTTTGGGAGGTACTTCCATTGAACTAAGCTGCCATAGAGCCGGCGCAGGCTAGCCAAAAGACCGACAGCGGTAAAATCTACCATTTGAATAATTTCTCATTTGTAATCACACTCATTCTTCAGCTCGTAGTTGCCTTAAAACCAAGTATCCTTTCAATAGAGCTTACCTTGGTTTAAGACAAACCAGATTTTCATTGATCTTTAAATTGTTGCCATGTTCTTAGAATCAGCACTTGATCCAAAACAGAAATGGCAGATGTCTTTCCCTGGCTGAGCTATATCTGACCTCGAGCATCAAACCAACAGATTTGTTGTATCTAGCGTGCTTTAAATGAGCTGTCGTTATTTATTACAGTATTCGCTCAGCACGTGGTTGCTTTGGATAGAGAACACTTCTATCAAACAGTGAATCAAATAGCCCCATAGTTAGCAGACCTCCCAAAAAGGGGATCTTAAAAGATATCGGTTTTGTATGTTGAAGTTAACATTTACTTGTTTAAGTCCTGGCTTAAAGTGTTGCTCTCTCGAAAGCTTGTATTCTAATCACTCAAGTAACAACTAGGACAAAATTTAAAACAAACAAAACGACTTGTTCTAATTTACTTTCAATCATCGCTTGTTAAGAGACCTGTTAAAATCAATTACGTTTTTCGTTCAAAACAAAAAACTTGCGTTTTTCGCCCAAATTTTATTACTAGTTAAGTTATCGCTAGCGCGTTAAAATTTAACTTCATCAGCAGCAAACCAAAAAATAACATTTTGACATGATCTATTCAAAAGTTGCTTCGCTCTGTGCGTTTATTATGCGAGATAATTACAATAATGGACCTCAAGGCTAGTTTTGTTTAAGAATAGCTTTGAACTTTGCTTTCAAAACTGCGTGAGTAATTACTGTTCATAATAAAAATTGTATGTCGGCAAACAGCTGCTAGCTCAGTACGCATTCCAAGATATAGTGAATTATTTTCGTATTTCGTTCTCAGTCCTACATTTAACGACACATTGTTTCTTGACGAGAATTTTCTGCGGCTACTTACAACGGCGCTCACTCGACCCAATCTCTAAAGCTCGCTTTTGCGCCATCGCATCAGTATATGTTATTTCATCTTTGGATGGTTTTTGAAAATCGCCACAATGCTTTAGGAATACGATTTTCAACGCTTACGTGCACAATTATGAAGACATTAAGGACACCCGCTGCGGCCGTACCTATTTAAACTACTCTCCTCTCATCCATTAGCTAACCATAGAAAACCTAATCAGTTGATCATAGGGCCGCCCTCTTTAGACTACCAACAAGGTTAAAGACCGTTTCTGTGTTATGTTCGCCAAATGTGGCCTCCTGGGCTTTCTTAATTTCTAACTTATTACCAGAAAGAAAATTGAGATTTTTCTTGAAACATGTTTTGTGAAAAATGTTTAACTTTTATATCAAAACTCGTTTGATTTTAGATAAAGCTCGAGGCTATGTTCACAGAAAACTGGTGCCCGAAGGCAGGTTTAAACTGCACTTTAAAATTTTTTGCATCCGTTGTTTAAACGTTAAGATGGTTCAGTAAGCTGAAGCCATTTAACTAAGCGTTCTTGTCATTGTGCCACATTCTCTTCCATTCTTGAATTCATTTCCGCCTTACCGCTACACGCTTTTTTTATAAGAACAACTTTATAAGAACAACGAGGCTCAGATTGGCCAAAATTTAAGAACAATTCAAGAACAAGCTGAGGCTCGGGGCTCGATTGAGCAATTTTTTTTTTAGCTTTACAAAAAATGATTCGCAATTTTTTTTCCTTTAATCATTATCATTGCTTCAAATTAAATACTAACGTAACTTAATTTGACCAAGAGTTTGAATATGAAACCAATCCTGGGATAGTCACCGGAAAATCGTCACGGGAAAATGAATCAGGGGATGAGTTAATCAAGAATACACCCGCCAAGGAATCCGTTTTCAAATACATGTATTGCGGTACCTTAGACTTAAACCACACATAGAGATAAGAACAAATTAAGAACAATTTGAGGCTCAAATCGCCTAAAATATTAAGAATGAGCCTCGGCCAAATTTACTCGTTCTTATAAAGAAAAGCGTGCATATGTTCATTCTTATCTGAAATTTAAGTTAAACTTGAACTGAATTGTCAAGTTTGCAATTGATTTGTTCTTGTCCCGCTTTCCTCCTCTTTAACTGACGATTTGTAAAGAAAACATACAAATGAGATATTTAAAGTGAAAGTGGTTTGAAAAACTAGGATTTAATTCTACGCAAAGGCGTTACTCTAGGCGTTGATATAGTCTTCGGAATGAATAATATTCATTAAAGTGACTCGATTAAGTCTTTCTCGATTTACGACTAGAAGTAATGATCAGTTATAGCACCTACCGTTTGTGATATGATAAGGCCTTCCTTCTGAACAATCAGAACTAACCCATTTGGGATGGGACTCCGGATTTAAAGGAGAGGGATGTTCTTCGGGAAATTTGAAAAAAAGTATCCTAAAAACACCAAGGCGTGAAAAGTGTTGACTCCAGAAAAAAAAAGCCATAACATTGATTTTGAAAAAAGGTAGAAGAAAGCTGCAGAAAAAGCGTTCTCACTTTGGTTTTGCACCCTTAAAAACACCATTTTTCTAAAAATAACTTTGATTTTCTTTGAAAACCCCTATAAAACCGTATTGCCAACCTTAACCCTTAAAAAATACATATCAAAAAAAGGAGTACCATCCCCCCAGCCCGCCAACCAAACTCCGGCCAGAAGCATATTCCGGGCTCCTGTGTACTAAAAGGTTATTTTCCCCTAGCTTTCACATTATCTGATCGTCTGTGTATCGGCACAAAACGCCGCACAGCATTTTAATTACTCGGCAGTTCCAAACAGTAAACACCATAATCGTTTTTCTGTTCCCTCGAGTCTTGATCGACCAGCTATAGAATGTCTCCATTGTTTCAAACCCGGGACAAAGTGTTTTGAATCGAAGCATTTCATGCAAGGGCACAGCTTCTCTTTAAAAAATGTCTCCATTGTTTCAAACAGGGACAAAGTGTTTGAAAATCGAAGCATTCTGAACGCTCTAGTATTAAGTCACTTTGGTAACAGTCAGTGTTGAGCACTCAACTCTATGATGAGCGGCATCTAACTTTCCATATTTGACGTTATTAAAGTTTCATAACGGAAGATTATTATTTGTTTGAAAATTTTGTTTTAGATTTTTGTGTCAAATTTAGTTATTAAGCCATGTTATCGTTCTAGATGAGTGACGTGTAACTTTAGCAACTTAAGAAAAGGTTCGTAAACTGTACATAACGATATATACTTCATTTTAGGAATATTCATGTTAATTCGAATTATTTTTTTTTCATCCCATTTTAATTGTCTTTCACACATTTGCTTTCTGTTAGTCCACAATACTTCTATGCTTTATATTTAACGTTGAGAACTGATAGCATCAGATAATCGATCAATTTTCTCGTTTTACACCAGAAAACGCGAGATGAATGAAACTGAATAGAACCGTCTTATGCGCTTCAAAATAAAATCATTTGTATTCCGAATGAGCCACAGTTCAACACTGTAGTATTTTCTAAGAATACAGCGTCTTTTGACCTACCATCTTTGATGTAAATAAGATATGAAAAGCATAACTTAAAAAGGGAACAACGATTAACTGGAAAAATTTTAGAAGGTATTATTTTGGCTTCCGTGTACGACAAGAGTTAGTTTCTATAACGCCATTAACGGAGCTTATATATGCTTAAAGCGCGCAGCTGCGCCGGCTTCAAGCTGTTTTCCTTTGTCTTCCGATCGTTTTAGCTCCCATAAACAAAGCGATTTAGCTTCAAAATTTCAAATGGAATTGTTTTGCACCTGAATGAAAAACTCGGCCATCAAAGAGTAGTGTATTAGCACATTAACAACTACCAGAAACCAATAGGAACGAGCACGTTATCCAAGTATGTTCAAAAATTAAATATACATCGCTTTTTAAAAGCCTTTCAGCTTTATCAAGGTTTGCCAAATTCATGGCCGGATTAAACAAAGATAAGGGAACTCGATGAATCAGTTCTTAGATAGTGACTGCCTTCTCAGTTAGTTCCCGGTTCAAAAACAAATAGGCTTATCGTAAGTTTTGCAGAGTTCAAGTTTTGTTTTTGGTTGAGACGCCAATCAATATACCAGGCGATATTGCACGATTTGCCGGGAAAGCCCTTCAGGCCGACAGATATTCTTGTGTATCGTGTACAATAATCATCGCTAGAAGAAATTGGGATGTCAACATTTACGGTATTCATACAGTACTTGGCCCACAGAGTAATTATCGCACGGCGACTTTACGGGCTTGCACTGCTGGGGATAAACGATATTGCATTTTATTGCCCGTTAGAACAGGCCTTTTATCAATCTTCCTGTTAAAGAAGCTGTGTATTGAAGGAAAACTAAAAATTATACGTTTAAAGCAAATTATTACAAAACGAAAATTTATTATGTAGATGGTGATTTGTATTGAAGCAATTAATGACATAAAGTTGCGTTTCCTTAGGGCAAGTAAACCACTGGAAGCGAAATAGAAGAAGGCTTGTTCATTGCAAAAGAAAGATTTCGAGGAAATCGCTTGAAACCAAGATTTTTTAGCAAGATTCTTCACAGCTGATGCAGTTTAGAAGAACTGATTGAGTATGAAAGACTTACAAAGAAACTGAAAACAATTACCAAGGCCTCCAAGAATTCTGCTTGAGGCTTTTGTGAACTGTATTTCATTTGCATGAATCCTACGGTGCGAGCGCCATTGAAATAACGTCAATCGCTCGACCTCGTTTTCGCTTATTCACGGTTGAGGTGTTCGTTCCTGGAGAAACGGACTGAAACGAAGCAAAATGAACAACTCTACATCATCATCGCCAACAAACACCGTGTCTAACGCAAATACAGCAGAGACAAACGTGAATCAAGTTTTCTACGTGGTGGCGTTTGCCATCGGATGTACTGGGAACCTTTTGGTTCTTATTGTGGTCATAGGACGAAAGGAGCGAAGAACAGTAAACGATTTATTTATATTTAACTTGGCGCTGAGCGATCTCCTGTATTTGTTTTTCTGTCTCCCAACGAATTTCGTAATGTCGTTTGATACCGCCATTAACCACGAGATTTACTGTCGTTTCGTTTGGGCAATGCAGACATGGACAGTGTGTGTCTCCATATACACGCTGGCGTCTATGGCGATCCATAGATGTAAAGTGATTTTAAACCCGTTCAACCCTGAGATGACACACAGGAAAATATACCTATGGATTGGGATCGTGTGGGCAATATCGCTAGTATACGTGATGCCTCTAATGATAGTCACCAAACCCAAGGTAGTGAAGCCCCAAGGGTGCAAGGAAGATTGGCCCTCTCAGTCCTTCAGACTCTCCTACACAGCAATTCTGTTTGTGCTACAGTTTGTTTTACCGCTTACAGCAATCGCTATAGCGTACATAAGGATCGGGCTCGACCTAACCCGCCCTTTTGGAAAGAAGGGCGACGTCGGTGGAAGATCGGCCGCAGTGAGTCCCGAGCGGAGAAGGGAAAACATACAAGTGATAAAAACTCTCGCTACAATTGTTATTTTGTTCGCCGTGTGTCTGTTACCTGCACAGATTGCTTGGATGATGCTTGATTTCGGCACTGAGAAGGACAAAAAAATTGCGAATGTTTTCTTTAAGTTCGCTCCAATGCTTCTGTACTTTCATTCGTGCGTTAATCCTATAGTGTACGGCACGCTGACAAGACATTTCAGGCGTGGCTACATCAAGTATCTGTCGTACGTGTTTTGCTGCCACATGCCGTGGTGTAGAAACCGTTTCAGTGGCGGAGAGAAAACAAGCTCCCGTCTGAGGAATGGCGGCACCACCACTCTCGACTCCTCGTCAAGTGAGTATACCTGTGCACGTGGCCATAGCAACAGACACGACACACGACACAAGTTTCTATGTTGCGCTGAGCATGCGCAAAGTGAAGCTGAGAACTGTGTAGAGAATGATGCAATTGTGGAGAACAACAACTTGACAAACACGGAAGAGACTCCTGACGGCTGCACGGACAGTGATAGAATTCTGCCGGACAAAAATGAGACCACAGTGTAACGAGAGAGGCATTTGCATGCTACAGTCCTCCTTGTCTACAACATTGATTGTTTGATTTAAACGCTGGGTATATTAATTGTAAAGTTAAGCTCATTGCAGCGTTCTTTGTATCAGCTGTTTTCCTACAGCCGTTTATAGGAGCTGATTTATAAATAATCCGGCCTTTCGAAAAACTGAAACCAGTCAAAACAGACTTTTTCAAGACTGACCAATCAAAATTAGTAGTTTCTTAAAACAGCACCCGAGTCAGTCTACCACCTTCAAAGGCTGCTTTTTGATTAACTTGTTAAATCAATTGATCGAAAAATTGAAAACTTTAATCTAAAATTTTAAGAGTCCTTATGTTTGGCAGGGAGCATAGCAGTGTAACGATAGTAACTGACCGCTGGTCATGCATAGTGCGGGCCAGGCGCAGGCGGTCTTTTATTGGCGTGGTTTTGCTAGGCTTACTCTCAATTACTGGCTATCAAAACAATCCAGATTATTGTTTACTAGCAGTGCTTGCTCCAATGAAAGATTTGGCCTTCTCTATAAAGTAACCTACGATTGGTCATTTGAAAAACAAAATGTTCAGCACTAATTTAACAGACATTGCTCGAGAAAAAGCAACTTAAAGAAATCAAGATTGTGAGAGATTAGTATAGTTTATGGAAGAAGTAAAAACAATGGTATTTTAAAGGAACCCAATTTTGTCGGGGGAGGTGGTGGGTGGTGGGACATAATCCCTACCCCACCCCTCCCCACTTTTTCAGAGCTCAATTTCTCAAAACCTGATTTAGGGGTATTGGTTTTTATTGTA